>PVKC010049421.1:0-10738 GCA_004027635.1 Crocidura indochinensis | reverse complement strand
GATGGACTTCAGTTCTATCCCCCAGTGTCCCGTATAGTCTCCCAAACCAGGAGTGATTTCTGAGAGCATAGCCAGAACTAATCCCTGCGTGCCATTGGGTATGGGCCAAAAACCAAAACCAAAACAAAACAAAGCAAAATAAAAACAAAACAAAACAAAAAAATACTTCAAAAATATTGTCTGATCCTATATTTGATAAGAATTAAATCCATATTATAGGAAAATTTTCTAATCTCAACTGAAAAAGGATAATCTGATTTAAAAATGAGTAGAGAATCATAGAGTCCAAAGAAGACAGAAGGCAAATGGGCATAAAAAGATGTTCAGCATCACTAACTGTTAAAGAAATGCAAATGAAAATCACAAGGACTTATCAACTTATGTGAATCAACCGTGTGCAAGACAAACATCCCTGGAATTTTCTTGTGATATGATGGGGAGGGAAGTCATAAGGTCTTACAATCCACTGTGTTGGCATCTATGGAATATACTCAATACATGATCACAAATTTCAAGTCTCCAAACAAAAAATTCTTCTAATTGTCACTATGGTTTTTGACATGAGAGCCTCAAGCTGAAGTGAAAGATCAGAGAGACAGGGAGATAGTGGCACACGCACACACAGACACAGAGACATGGAGACACAATGATATAGAGAGCTGGGAGAGAGAGACAAAGGAGTGAAGAAATAACACTACTTTTATCGAATTGAATTGTCTTGGGGCCATTTCTACTCTTAATTGAATCTTTGCAGTTATCTTTTAAAAATTTTTTATTTTATTAAAACAATTGTGATCTACAGAGTCCTTCATAGTTGAATTTCAGATATACAGTGTTTCAGGGTCATTCCCACCTCTAGTGTCAATTTCCTTCCCGTAATGGTCCCAGAGTGCATCCTGTATCACCACACTTTGGCCCCTGGCCTGCCAGTATAATAGAAATCTCTCCAGTTATCTTATGATTTATGGAACTATTGGAAGTAAATTAGCCTCTAATTTCTTATTGTCTTTTTGGGCAGTTTACCATTTTTCTAGGCATTATCATCCTAATAGTGTCAACTCTTCTGGAAGCCACATGAGCAGAAAGTAGGTAACTTAATGAAAAAAAGCGTTTTTTAAATTAGCATTTAAATTTCCCCAAGAAATTTATAACCTTAATAATGCCTGATGGCAAGGGCATGGACACTTATATCATCTGAAATTTAATTATTTCAGAGTACTAACAGACAATATTTTTTTATCAGGCAATCTATTACTGAAAACATTTGTGTCTTTGATAGTTTGAGGTTTGTCTCTGCATCTCTCACCTTAGAGGTCATTCATTTACAAAGTTATATAATCACTTTCTTTTCTGGGTTGCCCCAATTTCAGGCTAGAATCCTAAGCCAAGCATCAGGTTCATAGTTTTAAGTGTCAATACTACATCTGCAAGCAGAAAATCTAATGCTCAAAGAAAGTCAACATATTTTAGTTTAACTAAGATTCTTCTGCTATCTATGATTTTTATCTTTAACTTCCCCATCTCTTACATTCCCTCTTCTATATATCTATCATGCTGACAACTCCATCTTTCAGGCTTGTTCTCAGATATATAGATAGATACATAAAATCTCTTGACTCAAATTTTCACTTAGTCCCATCTGGACTCATAATCTCATCATATAAACACCATCACACCCAAATCAAGTCAATAGTCTTTTATTCTTTATACCCATAACTTCTTTAAATTCATATACATGTTCAAAAATAACATTTGCAACACACAGTGATTTTTAAAAGAGATTCAAAAGTTTCTCAATTACCACAAAATAAAAAACTTCACATTATCAGTTGATGTGGTTCTCAGTGATTTAGCATAAATGATTTATTTTTCATTAGTGTTTTAAGACTTAAAAATAATTCTCTTTGCTGCCATCTTTCCAACCTTTGCAGTTCGTCTCTCCTCAAATTTCATATCCAAGTTTACTTTGCTTTAAAGGCAGTTTTCAAAGCTCATCTCAAGAAATTTCAGGGTGAGAAAGATAGTATAGAAAATAATGAACTTGCCTAACATTTGATCTGTGGTACCTCATATGGTGTCCAGCCCTGTCACAGTCACAAATGTTCCCTGAGTACTGCTGGGTAAGATCTAAAATATTTTTATGATAATGGTATTTATTTTTAATTTTTAAATCAATATAATGATTTAAGCACCATGGTTATAAATATGTTCATAGTTGGGTTTCAGTCATGAAAAGGTACACCCCCTTTCACCAGTGCAACCTTCCTATCACCAGTGCCTCCCATCTCCCTACTTCCCCACCTCCTTCCTATCTTCAACACAGGCCTTCTATTTTTTTCACTCACTACCATTATCGTGATCGTAGTTGGTGTAGTTGTTTCTCTAACTGTGCTCGTCAGTCTTTGTGGTAAGCTTCATATCATGGACTGTCCTTTCAAAACTTATCTCTATTGTCTCTGGGTATTGTTATAAGGTTCAAAATCTTTTTTAGAAAAAAGATAGAGTGAGTTTTCCCTGGGCACAAAACTTAATTTCCATTTGCTTCTATGACAATCTGATTGCATGCATGTCTGGATTTTGTTTCCTTCTTAAAAATGTGAATTGTGGGACCCGGGAGATAGCATGGAGGTAAGGCGTTTGCCTTTCATGCAAAAGGTCATCGGTTCGAATCCTGGTGCCCCATATGGTCCTCCGTGCCTGCCAGGAGCAATTTCTGAGCATGGAGCCAGGAGTAACCCCTGAGCACTGCCGGATGTGACCCAAAAAAACCAAAAAAAAAAAAATGTGAATTGTGCAATGGAATGGAAAAAGCTTTTTTCCTACCTATTTTTATCTTTTACACTGCTAAAATTTTTTAAAAATCATAATGAATTTTAAGGAATTATACAACAATAAAGAATCAGGTTAGGGTCTAGTTAATAAAATATATGGGGCCCGGGAGATAGCATGGAGGTAAGACGTTTGCCTTTCATGCAAAAGGTCATCAGTTCGAATCCTGGTGCCCCATATGGTCCCCCGTGCCTGCCAGGAGCAATTTCTGAGCATGGAGCCAGGAGTAACCCCTGAGCACTGCTAGGTGTGACACAAAAACCAAAAAAAAAAAAATCTATAAGGTCCAGGCCATGTGTTTAGCTATATCCAATAGATAATAAAATGTCCATCACATAGTAGGCATCTTGTACCATAAATAAAAGAAGATAGAAGCATAAATTTTAGTAAGAAACAATCCTATGTCAAATTTATAGAGCCCATTTAGCAGAAAGGGTAAGAGAAAAAAATCTGTCCAAGAAGTCTCTCCAATACAACATCATATATTCACATGTTCAGGGAAAAAGCTACACAAAAATGATTAAACTGGCAGAGAATAAAGCACCATGAAATCAGCATCCAAGCCCTTGTTGAGACCGTTAAGATTGAGATCTCTTTTGTCTTAGTCTAGTAAGGAAGGCATCAGGAATGAACAGTCAGAAAATAAGGGGGGGGGGGCAAAGAGATAGCACAGCTGTAAGGCATTTTCCTTGCACCCGTCCTATCCAGGACAGACGATGGTTCGAATCCTGGCATCCCATATGGTCCCCTGACCCGAGCCTGCCAGGAGCCATTCTAAGCACAGAGCCAGGAGTAATCCCTAAGTGCCACCGGGTGTGACCGAAAACCAAACAAACCAAGGAAACAAACAAAAAACAACAACAAACAAAACAAACAAAGAAAGCAAGCGGGAGGGAACTGGCTCATGGTGTTTGGAGGAAGAAAGAGAATGTGCTATAGAGACATCACTGTAATAGGTTCTTCATAAAATTGATATTTGAGGGGCCAGAGCAGTGGAGCAGAGCAGTAAGGTGTCTGCCTTGGCTGCGCTAGCCTATGATAGACAGCGGTTTGATCCCCTACCATCCCATATGGTCCCCCAAGCCAGGAACTATTTCTGAGTGCATAGCCAGGAATAACCCCTGAGTGTCACTGGGTGTGCCCCCTCCCCCCAATTGATACTTGAGTTCTTGTCTCTGTTGGAGGTTTTCATGTCTGTTCACGTCTAGCACTGGTTGCATCTATAAGATTAACTCTGTTCCTCCTACAAAGTGCAAACTTCTTGAAGGCTAAATGTATCTTTCATACTGGAAATAGAGACTGAAGCATGGTAGGTGTGCAATATACATATATGTCTTTTTAATATTTAAATCCTTGAGGAATTCTAGAATCTTATTCAAAAAGTGCACGCTTGTATCTATGTAAACTTAAGGATAAGAGAAAGGGAGTTGTAGGGGGGAAGGAAAGGAAAAGACAGAGGAGGAGAAAAGAAAGGGGAAGAAGGAAGAAAGGGAGAGAAGTTGTAGATACAATCAAAGTTTCTGGGAAGGTCTCAGTAAAGTCCATTGAGTATAGAAATATTAATGCTTAAAGAACAAAATGGTGAAAGCTGACACGGAAACTTATAAATAAAAATGTTATAGAATGAGACATCTCTGTGAAATGTAATTTTATCTTACATAAAGTTTATCTATCTTTTATTTATCTCATATTATTTGTGACAGGGATCCAATCTCTTATAATCTCTTATTTAATTTGTCCCTGAATACTATATTATTTGTGGCTGGTCACATGCAAGGCAAGCACCCTACCCTCTCTACTCTATAGGCCCTGACAAAGTATTTTTATGTATTTATTAAGGCAGTCATTTAAATCCATGTTGTTTAGATGGATTAATATATGTGATGTTTGGAGTCACACCCAGCGTGCTCAGGGGACATTTTCGACTTTGTACTCAGTGAATCCTAATGATTCTTGGGTTTGGGGACTATCTTCTGTGCTCAGGATTTGAACCAGGGTCAACAGCATGCAAGGCCAAAACCTTACCTCCAGTGCTAATTCTTTGACCTTCGTGGGCTACTCTTTTTGAAGGAATATGATGAGAAAAATAGAGAAAAACAGGAGGAGACACAAAACAATGTAACAAACTCTTTGCAGATGTTAAAAGAACATTCTCAAAAGAAACTAGGAAATATTTTCAGTGACTTCTTTCCATCCTAAATACAACACATGTGTGTTTGAACCTATTTCTTACCCTATGCAGTTTCTCTCTCTATATATATGATCTTTATAGCTTAGAGTTTATTTCCCATATTTATTTTTTAGAGGATTCTTTTGTATTTATTTATTTAACATCTTTATTTAAGCACCATGATTAAAAACATATTTGTAGTTGGAGGAAATGCGGGGGTTAGTGGTAGGAAGGTTGAACTAGAATTTAGAATTTAAACATTTTAGAAATTTGGAATTTAGAATCATAGAATTTTAGAAATTGTAATTTAGGGTTTTAAAATAGAATTTAAAATTTTAGAACTTTAGAATAGTGTTTCGAGTTTTAGAAATTTTGAATTTTACAATAAAATCTCAAATTTTAAAATCTAGAATTTTTGAAATTTAGATATTTAGAATTTTAGAATAGAACATTAAATTTTATAAATTTAGTATTCAGAATTTTAAAATAGAATTTAGAATTTTATAAATTTAAAATTCAGAATTTTAGAATAGAATTCAGAATTTTAGAAAGTTAGAATTTAGAATTTTAGAACCGTATTTAGAATTTTAGGATAGAATTTAGAATTTAGAAATTTAGAATTTAAAATTTTAGAATAGTATTTAGAATTTTAGAAATTTAGAATTTAGAATTTTAGAAATTTAGAATTTTAGGATAGAATTTATAATTTTAGAAATTTAGAATTTTAGGATAGAATTTAGAATTTTAGAAATTGAGAATTTAGAATTTTAGAAAGAATTTATATTTTTAGAATGTACTTTAAATAGAGATCGTTTGGAGGGGTTGGAACACAGTGGGTTGTGATCAGGGTTTACACCTGCCTCTGTGTTCAAGCAAGCCTCTTACTATTTCTCTAGACCCTGGAAATAAAATTTTAAATCAACTATAGATGAATAAAAGTGAAATTTATAAAACATGTATATTTAAGATATCTCGTATTCTCCCTTTCTTTTCTTTTGGAGAAATATATCATCAGAATATTTTCCCTGTTATTGTTATTTGATAAACTTAAAATATTGCTTAGTTACTCAAGGCCAGGGCTTCTTAAACTTTCCCAGTATCAAGCTTCCTTTTTTTTCCTTCAGAGAAATTTTACAAGACCTCAAGCATATAAGTCTATAAACCAACATTTGTTAGTACTAAAAATATCCTAAAGAAATGTATTTAAGGGGCTAGCGAGGTGGCTCTAGAGGTAAGATGTCTGCCTTGCAAGCGCTAGCCAAGGAAGGACCGCGGTTTGATCCCCCTGCCATCCCATATGGTCCCCACAAGCCAGGGTCAATTTCTGAGCATTTAGCCAGGAGTAGCCTCTGAGCATCAAACAGGTGTGGCCCGAAAAACCAAAAAAACATATTTAAAATACAATATAAATAATTTTAATATAATATTCATTTCATTTAATATAACAAAAATTAATACAATGTTAATATAATATGATTTAAATATAATTTAAATAATTTATTCAAAATACAATATAAAAAAAGTGACACAGTCCCATAAGAGATCATGACCCCAGATTGAGAAGTGAACATCAGGATTACAATGAAGTTTTAACAGTTTATAAAATTTCCAGCCAGTTAATGCATGGCTACAGCTGGCATGTATTGGGTACTTGTTTTGCTTTGATCACAGGAATCTTGGTAAAGGAGTTTTCCTTAGGCCAATCACCCAGCGTTCTGATTTGAAACACCCATGTCTTCTTGGCCAGCCTCCCTCCCATGAGAAGGTTGAGAAAGTTTACCAGCTCTTAAACTGGTCTCATTTCCAAAGTTATAGTCAAGACCTTGAGATTTTATGTTGGGCAGCAAGGAGACCTATCCAGCTGTGCTCAATGCTTACTCTTGGCTCTGAACTCAGGAATTACTCTTGGTAGGACTCTTTGGGTCATCTGAGATGACAGGGATCAAATCTGGTCCCAACAGCATGCAAGGAAAGCTCTCTATCTTTGTTTTTTTTTTTTTTTTTTTTTTTTTGGGGGGGCAGGTCACACCTGGCAGTGCTCAGGGTTTACTCCTGGCTCCATGCTCAGAAATTGCTCCTGGCAGGCACGGGGGACCATATGGGGCACCCGGATTCGAACCGATGACCTTTTGCATGAAAGGCAAACGCCTTACCTCCATGAAAAGCTCTCTATCCACTGCAGCAGAGGTCCAGTCCCTAACTTAATATCTTTCAAAGTTAGTATAATTAAGGGACAAAAGGGCACTCAAAAAGATTGTATTAGGTCTGATATATAGATCTTTAATCCATTTGGATTTTACCTTTGTACATGATGTTAACTGGAGGTCTAAGTTCGCTTTTTTACAAGTGGCTAGCCAGTTGTGCCAACACCATTTTTTTAAGAGGCCTTCCCTGTTCCATTTAGGATTTCTTGCACCTTTATCAAAAATCAGGTGACAGTATATATGGGGAACATTCTCTGAGTACTCAAGCCTGTTCCATTGATCTGAAGGTCTGTCTTTAGTCCAATACCATGCTGTCTTGATAACTATTGCTTTGTAATACAGTTTAAAGTTGGGGTAAGTAATACCTCCCATATTCCTTTTCCCAAGTATTGCTTTAGCTATTCGTGGGTGTTTATTGTTCCAAATGAATTTGAGAAGTGTTTGATCCACTTCTTTGAAAAATGTCATGGGTATCTTTAGAGGGATTGCATAAAGTATATAGAACAACATGTAGATTAAACACTCCATGGCATTGAAACTAAAGGTATCTCTAAAGAGGAAACAGTATTCTCCAAACAAGTGAAAGCAAAAATAAATAGATGAGAGTATATTAAGCTGAGAAGCTTCTGAACCTCGAAGAAAATAGTGCCCAGAACTCAAGAGCCACTCACTGAGTGGGAAAAACTATTCACCCAATATTCATCAGATAAGGGGTTAATATCCGAAGTATAAGAGACACTGACAGAACTTTACAAGAAAAAAATATCTAACCCCATCAAAAAATGGGGAGAAGACATGAAAAGATACTTGGACAAAAAGAAATACAAATAGCTAAAAGGCACATGAAAAAATGCTCCACATAACTAATCATCAGGGAGATGCAAATCAAAACAACTATGAGGTACCATCTCATGCCACAGAGATTGGCACACATCAGAAAGAATGAGAACAAGCAGTGTTGGCGGGGATGTGGAGAGAAAGGAACTCATCCACTGCTGGTGGGAATGCCGTCTGGTCAAAACTTTGTGGAAAGCGATATGGAGATTTCTCCAAAAGCTGGAAGTTGAGCTCCCATATGATTCAGCTATACCACTCCTAGGGATATATTCTAGGAACACAAAAATACAATACAAAAATCCCTTTCTCATACCTATATTCATTGCAGCGTTGTTTACAATAGCCAGACTCTGGAAACAGCCTAGATGCCCCTCAATAGATGAATAGTTAAAGAAACTATGGTACATATACACAATGGAATATTATGCAGCCATCAGAAGAGATGAAGTCATGAAATTTTCCTATATATGGATGTAGATGAAATCCATTATGCTGAGTGAAATAAGTCAGAGGGAGAGAGATAAACACAGAATGTCTCACTCATCTATGGGTTTTGAGAAAAATGAAAAAATATTTGTGTAATGATTCTCAGAGACAAAATAGAGGAGGACTGGATGGTCCAGCTCCTGACATGAAGCTCATCACAGGGATTGTTTAGAGCAGTCACAGAAATAATTACACTGAGAATTATCTTAACAAAATGTGACTGAATGAGGGATGTAGAAAGCCTGTCTAGAGTACAGGCTGGAGTAGGTGGGGAGGAAGGACACTTGGGATATTGGTTATGGGAATGTTCCACTGGTGAAGGATTTAATATATGTTAAAAATCAAATAAAAAGAAAAGAAAAGATAAGGCCTCCCAATTCTTACCCACAGGCTGTGTTCTTTACACTGACTGTATAGAAAGAGGAGGTACAGTAAATGCACCCCCTATACACCTCAACCCCCCAAAAGAGATTGTATTAAAATTGATTTGATCAATCCTAAATTGTTTTTCATTGCACTCCTCAAATAAAGCCACACTGTGTTTACCAAATAACAAAGGTTAGAGGTCAAGTTTAGGAGAAGAGTGCAGCTTAGCAAAGTTTATAAAATCATAGCACTTCCTTCTTAAGATATTCTGTTATATACATACATACATACATATATATACATACATACATATATATAATCTTTATTTAAGGATCCGGATGTTTGCACAGCTTTAGGACCTTTGCCTTGCATGCTGCTGACCTAGGACAAATCATGGTTGGATTCCTACATCTATATGGTAACCCTAGCCAGGAGCAATTTCTGAGCACACAGTCAGGAGTACCCCTGAGTGTCACCAGATATGGTCCAAAAACATATATATATATATATATATATGTCTATCTATCTATATATCATCTATTTATCTCTCTCTTATATATATTTTCGAATATAACACGCAGAATTTTCTACCAAAGAAAGAAATCAAAGTTTGGGTGAGCTTTATAAATGAGGGCTGGAGTGGGGTGGCAGTGGCGGCCCGTCCAATGAGGGTGCAGGTGAATTGTGAGTTCGCACTGCGCCTTTTCCGGGCTGGCCTATCTTTCATAACATCCTGGGTTAAAACATCATGGGAAGACATACCGAAAGAAAGGATCATCAAGAGTTTTTTTAAGACAGGCATCAGCAATAAAATGGACAACACAGAAGACGAGCTGCTGTGAAATTCAGACTCAGAAGAAAGCGAAGAAACTGGAGAAACAGATGTTTCTGCCAACTGGAATACTGATGAAAAATTAACTCGAGAAGAATGGGAACAACTCTAGTGTATCTGATGATGAATCTGACTTTGAAGCATTTTAAATAAATATTTGTTACTGGTAATTTTATTTTGGTATTGTGTTTAGACCAGTTTACATTATCGATAAATGATTTTTACCATAACCGCACGTGTTCAACAACTTTATTTGTCAATTACAATGCTTTTTGTGAAACAAAATTTTATACTGATTTTTAATCGAAAATTAGGGGTGCACGTTATACATGGGTGCCACTTATACTCTAATAAATACGGTATATATATGTATACACACACACATATATAAAGGCACCATGAGTACAAGCATGATTATAGTTGGGTTTCAGTCATAAACAGAACACCCCCCTTTACCACTGCAACATTCCCACCACCAATGCACCCCGCCTCCTCTGCCATACCTGACCGTATTTGAGATAGGCATTCTACTTCTCTCACTCATTAACATTGTTTTGCTAGTTGTTAGTGTAGTTATTTACCTCTAACTGCACTCACCACTATTTGTGGTGAGCTTTATATTGTGTTTAATTCAATATAAATCAAAGACATTATTGTAATAATCCCAGAGACAATATAGACATAATAGAAACATAGTGATATTATTGTAATAATGCCCAGCGACAATAGAGATGAGGACCAGAAGGACTGGCTCTGTTAGATTTTTGAACATGTGTTAAAATTTTTGCTTTATTTCATTTTTTATAGCAGCTCCCTAAGAGAAATCTTTATGTAATTATTATAATTCTTCTTAGAGGTGATTAGATAGATTAAGAGGTCAGGGAACATGTTGATGCCAGAACTGTTGGATTACTGGTCCCACCCTAATCAATATTCATACTCCACCCTAGGGTGTGATCTGGTGATGGGATTATTGGATTATTCCTTAGTTGGTATTCCTTTCCCACCCAAGGA
>PVKC010049420.1:0-10737 GCA_004027635.1 Crocidura indochinensis | reverse complement strand
AAAGAAAGCCTGTCATGTGTACAGGTATGGGGGGTATGGGGGGTAGGTAGTTCTGGGTAATTGGTGGTGGGAATACTGCACTGGTGAAGGGGAGTGTTCTTTGCATGACTGTAATCATACAAGTACAATTATATTTGTAACCACGGTGTTTAAATAAAGATAATAATAAAAAAAATTATTGATGTGGTTTTATGCCCTACTTGCACAAGCTTTCCACATGCTATTTTATTCACTATATGGATGATATCTTGCTTTCATGTTCTAATTACAGGTAGCTTTAGGGTCCCGAGGAGGACACAAAGGCATGCTTACTGGTGGCTGGTTTACAGGTTGCTATGAAAAAAATTTAGACACTGCCCTCATATAAATATTTGTATTATGTCCTGGAGTTCTCCACAGAGTGTCTGCAGAAAATCTCCATTAATGAGAAAAATCTCAGAACTCTTAATGATTTTAAAAAGTGGCTGGGATACATTAATTGGGTCTGCTTCTCCCTGTAATTCCCAACTCTGAGCTCAGCAAACTATTTCTTACACTGGATGGGATTCTGCCCTGGATAGCCCAAGGCAGTTAACCCTGAAGCTTACAAGGAATTAGAATTTTTCATGAACAAGCTCCAAATGTCCTATCATTACAGGTTCACAACTGGAGAAAAAGTATATTTACATATCTTTATGGACCCCAATTCTTAGTTGCCAGCAAAGTCAAATTATCTGGGCCATTAGAGTGGCTCTACTTACATGACAAGCAGCATAGACATTTGTGCCATATTTAGCTCCTATGATAATTATTGGGTTACTTTGTGTGTATGTCTTCTGATCTATGATCCTCATGTCAGAGAAATGACCATTCCAAAAAAAAAATGAATCCATTCTGCACCTGGACCAGGCTCTTCAGAGAACTTTAGTTGATATTTTTGGACATTTTTTTTTCTTTCATTATCAAGTTTAAAGAGCCTTGCAGTTTTAGAAGAGTTCATTTTGTAACTTCTTTAATAATTCATTTTCTCTCATGTCTACTGGCCCAAGTTTTATAATGATAGATCATCCTGATGAAACAGTGAGATCATGGGCCCCTCACTGATCACAAGATTGTCTACAAATTTTAAGTCGTCCCAACAAGTGTAACTCACCATGTTGACTTACTTATTATCACATGTGTCAGTTCCATGCAACATGGTGAGTGACTCAGCATATGTGGTCAGCCTTTTCCCTGGAATTTTCACTGGTCCCTAAATGCATATAACCTTGTGGTTCAGGATTTGCTTCAGTACTTACAAACTCTTTGGCAAAAGTGCTCTGAACCTATTTTCATTACTCATATTTTATCTCAATGTGGCCTCACAGGTCTAAGGACTCATGGAAATGAAACTGTTGATCGTCTGGAGGTGATGTAGAAGTGTGTCAAGCCCTACACACAAATGCCACAATCATGTGCATTATCACATTCCATGGAGGCAAGCCAGATAATTATCAGCACATGTAATGTTTGTGCCCCTCTGAACTGTAACTCACACCTAGCTGGAACCAACCCCCAACGTTTGCAGAGAAAAATGAATTGTGGCAAATAGATGCTACACATATTAACCAAATATTATCTTCATGAAATGGCTGATAGTCATTTTCAGTTTATATTGATGGTCCCTATGACTTTTAAAAGAACTAATGCTGGGGCCTGGGAGATAGCATGGAGGTAAGGCGTTTGCCTTTCATGCAAAAGGTCATCGGTTCGAATCCCAGTGCCTCATATGGTCCCCCGTGCCTGCCAGGAGCAATTTCTGAGCATGGAGCCAGGAGTAACCCCTGAGCACTGCCGGGTGTGACCCAAAAACCAAAAAAAAAAAAAAGAACTAATGCTATTTTATCTTCTTATAATAATGTTCGTCTTTCATGAACATTCCTGGTACCATCATTCCACAATAGCGCTATATCTCCATACTACCAACAAAACACATCTCAGCCTAAACTAGTAAAAATTTTCAATCATTCTACAAAAATTGCTAATTCAAGCATGACTCTGGCGTCTCTTATAATCCTCAGTGATAAGGCATATTGAATATGCTAACAGAATTCTCAAAACTCAATAAAATACAGGAAAAGGAGCATGTCACCAAATGATTTTCTATCCCTAACACTATTTTAGTAAACGTCTTGAATTTATCCCCAAGGAGAGCACCCCACACCTGCAAAAGGATTCTCAAGCAGATGTACAGATACTCACCTATTTGGGTAAAAATGATAAAGAATATATAGCTGTTAATATTCCCAGTAGAGGAGAAGGATATATTTTTATTTCTACATATTGTAGCACCACTAAAAAATTCTGGGTCCACTGTGCCTCACCAGAAGCAAAATTCTCACCAATGATGAAATTAAGCCACATCCTGCTGAACGTGATAAGGAACCCTCCAAGCTGAAGCATTCCTGCTCCTCCCCAGATCCAACACACACTACTCAAGAGAAATATAACAGGAAACCAGCAGCAACCCAAATGGGTAATCAAGATGACAAGCTGACATAGGTGAGATTACAAAGATTAGAAATGAGAAATTCAAACTTTATTTCTGTTTTTGAGGGAACATGTCCAACTCTCACTGTACTTCATAACTTAGGAAACACTTGCTACACCACGTTAATATTATAATAGGTATGTATTGCTAAATGTTTGGCTGAATGTCTTAAACTAAACCATTACGAGCATGATCTTAACAAATTAAATCTATTGGGGCAATTAGGTAAAGTGGCAGAAGATTTCTGCCAAATTTTGAAAGTCTTGTGGAAGAACAGAGCAGATATATAGTCTCAAAGAATTTAAGATAACTATTAGGAAGATCAATGCCAAATTTGCAGGGTAGAGCGAACAAAATTTATATGAACTACTTCTATTTATGATGAATGGTCTACATGAAGCCGTGAATAAAACTCAGAGGCTGAAAGGACGTAAAATGAAAATAATGAAGGCCCGGGAGATAGCATGGAGGTAAGGCGCTTGCCTTTCATGCAAAAGGTTTTCGGTTCGAATCCCGGTGTCCCATATGGTCCCCTGTGCCTGCCAGGAGAAATTTCTGAGCATGGAGCCAGGAGTAACCCCTGAGCGCTGCCGGGTGTGACCCAAAACCCCCCCCAAAAATGAAAATAATGATGATCTAGATGACTCAAAAGCTGTTCAATGAGTCTATTATTTTTAAAATTTTTCAAGGTAAGTTCAAATCCAGAATTCAGTGCCTCACATGACACAAAAGTCTCAGACATTTTACACTTTTATGCATCTATTTTGCCATTAATATTCACACGCAAATATACAATACATGATTGTCTCAAGTTATTGTCCAAAGAAGAAGAACTGACAATGACAGGTTGAATCACAGTCAGTAAAGAGTGCATCTGGATTCTGTAAAATATAAAATTTAAAATTATCACCTGTATTTTTAATAGATCTCAAATGTTTTTACTAGGAGGTCAGGTGGAAACAAATGTTAGACCTATGTAGACTTCCTTTTAGAAAACTTTGACTTGCCATAATATGTTATTGATGCTAACAACAACTTGAAAAAATACAACTTATTTTCTATTTTGTTGTGGAGAAATAGACAAATGTCACTACATGGTTTATGCTGAAATACAGCAAGATAATTCTTGTTTAAGTTCAATGATCACTTAGTTTGGACAACTCCACCTCTTCTGTGAAATCTTTTGTAGCTTTTATACTTCAGTGAGACTTACAGCAATGGATATGGCTGCATAAGTTAAAACAGCTGATCATCTTACTGCCTTTCATAACTGTCTATAATAATACTCTAATGCTGCTGCCCACTGAAATCTCTGCAGAAGGGATTTGGATTCCCTGGGATCCCATTATAGTGCTCAGCATCTAATTTTTATTAACTTAATTTCAAACTAATAGGTGTACAATACCGTTCTGTATTCATTTGCAGAAGTCTGTGAAGAAAACGTTGGATGCTTCAGGTGCACATTACAGTATTCTATTGTCTAAACTCTCACTATAGTTCTCATTATAAGAATGTCCTGTCATCTTCTATTTAGATATATACGTTAAATTGTTTTAATATTTTTGTTTCCAGAAGTATACAGGATAGAAACTGAGTACTCTGCATTAACAGTACAGTACTTAGTCTCTGAGTTCTTATTACAGTGATCAATATAAGAATGTTTTAACAAATTAATCCCTAATTATTTAACATTAATTAAATAATGCCTACTAAATGTTCCAATATTTTTGTACACATAAATGCATGGAGCAGTAATTTGGATGCTATAAACTTATTATAGTGCACATTATGATTATGTTTTAGCAACCTGTTTTCATTTTAAGTATGTCTGCAATCATGTCCTAAAGATTTTGTTCAACAAAACCTATGAGAAAGAAACATGGAAGCTATGGACTCATACTATGATTCTCGTTGTTCTATAGTCTTTATATAGTGCTCAGTGTAAGATAATATAGAAAGATTATTTAGTAAGTATATTTATGTACCACCTCCAGAAGCTCTGTCTTACTTGGTATACCCTGGAGAAAAGGTATGGCTATTACTTTTTGCAACATCACAAACACCTGGCATTGTTCAATTATTTAAACCACTGGAATGGTTATACCCACTTAGCAAACAAGATAGCACAATCATGCAATACTTAAAATAATCTCTAATTTCAATATGCAAATTTAAGCTGTGAAATACTTTATTAGATATGATATCATAGTTCTGCCAGTACCTAAAACATGAAATCAATACTACAGCTCAGTGAAGTTCTGTGAAGAGCTTTGGATCACTTCTCAATAGAATTTTCCTCACACTATCAAGAGGAAAAATTAGGGACTTTTTCAGAAGGCACCTTTCATAATTGCCTCCATATTTACACTTATACTTATTCAAGTTATACCCATGTTTTAAATTGATGGCTCATTATCAGGGATATGTGGGATTGCTAGCCCATTCCTGACTACAACAGACTGTACCAATTACAGCTCCGCACAAGTAGAACTTGCCACGTTGATTCATTAACTATCACATATATGAGGCCCTTGTAATTGGGATTTGCAAGCGACTCAGCAAACATAGTTGAGCTTTTTCTGGGATTTTTCACTGTATCCATAATTCGGAAAACCCTGTAGTACAATATTTTTTGTGATACAATATTTTAATAACAACCACAGCCATGCCACAAAGATGCTCAGAATCTATTTTCATCATGGATATATTCTCTCACTATGGTCTCCCTGATTCAATGACTGTAGGAAATGGATTGGCTGATACATTGATAATACTGATATTTAAATCACTTGAGGAAAAACATAATTATATATACACAATATATGCCCATTATCTTTATTTACAGTATTACAACCTACTAAGGCAATGCAAAAATATCATTTTGAACTGTTCATTTTGTGCTCCTCTGTGCTGCAAAACTCATTTGGATGTAGCTAATCCTCTAAGTGTGAGGACAAGTAAATTATGGCAAGGAATGTGGCTCATATTCATTTCTTATCAGGCAAATCATATCTTCATATAGCATTTGATGCATATTTTATTTTTTTATTTTATTTTTTTTTTTGGTTTTTTGGGCCACACCCGGCGACACTCAGGGGTTGCTTCTGGCTATTCGCTCAGAAGTCGCTCCTGGCAGGCACGGGGGACCATATGGGGAACCGGGGGATCGAACTGCGGTCCGTCCTAGGTTAGCGCAGGCACCTTATCTCCAGCGCCACCACCCGGCCCCCTGATACATATTTTAATTTTATTTAGTCTGCCCATATTTAATCAGAAAGAGATAAGCAATTTGCTCCATTAAGTTAAAATGTTTTTAAGTTATGGGAATTCATAATATTATCAAGTCAGATAATGGACCAGCATACAACAGTAAAACTATCTGAACTTTTTGAAATGAGTAGCAGATGAACCATATAACAGGAAGTCAATATAATCAACAAGAAAGGAAATAGTTTAAAGAGTGAATGGGACTCTAAAAATTCAATGAAAAATAGAAACTGAGAAAACTCCATTAAGTTTCCACCTATATTATAGTTTTCTCTAAATTTTCTAAGTCTACCATAACTAAGAGCATATACAGCTGATAAAAATCACTACGAGCCCAAAGAACTTTTTTATTTGGGTAAAAATTAAATAGGTTGTAGAAAACTTGTTAATCAGAAGAAGAGGGTATACCTATATTTTCACAGAAGATATTCCCCCAAAAGAAGCTATAGATTTCAGGACCAGAGCAATAACATAGTGTTAGGGTGTTTGCCTTTCACGCAGTCAACCCCAAACAGACCTTGATTCAATTCCCTGCATCCTATATGGTTCCCTGTGCCTGCCAGGAGCGATTTCTGAGCACTGAATCAGGAGCAATACCTGATAGTACCCAAGTGTGACCCTCCCCCCAAAAACCAAGAAGCTATGGATTACACTGTGCTATATAAAAATGCATCAAAGTTAAAAATAGAATGGCTTTTTTTTTTGGTTTTTGGGTCACACCCGGCAGTGCTCAGGGGTTACTCCTGGCTCCATGCTCAGAAAGTGCTCCTGGCAGGCACGGGGGACCATATGGGACACCGGGATTCGAACCGATGACCTTTTGCATGAAAGGCAAACGCCTTACCTCCATGCTATCTCCCGGGCCCTAGAATGCCTTTTGACCTTTGGTCATTTAAAAGATAAAGTCATTTATGTATTTACTTTTACTATTTTGAACAAATTAGATCTCATTTAATTGTTATCTATATTAGTTAGAGATAAAGAAAAAAATTCCAATAGTTGGTTCAGGTAATGAGCCCACATAATGTATTAAGGCCAGGATCCCATTGTGGAAAATAAATTTATGGCCTCCTGTATTTTAGATAATATAGATCTTGGGCCTGGAGAGATAGCACGGAGTTACAGCATTTGCTTTTCTCGCAGTCATTCTGGGACAGATCTGGTTTCAATTCTTGGTATCAGGTATGATAGCCCAAGCTTGCCAGAGTTTATTTCTGGGTTCAGAGCCAGGAGTAACCTCTGAGTACTTCTGGGTGTGTCCAAAACACGATATAGATCTAAAAGTAAAAACAATCTATTTAATCACAATAATAATGATATTCTGGAATATATATTTCCAGTTTTTGTAGAAGAAAATAAGATAATAACTGATTTAATATTAAGCATCAATTCTTCAGCCCCCCTTCTAGCCCACTCAATCAGTAATGGAGAGCAAATCAAAAATTATAGCCAATGTCACTCTTTTAGCAGATCCAATTCCATATCCCAGAACAAAAATACCCCTTCTGTACCCATGATATCAAACCAGGTGGAGATTTCAAGAAAGGATAATTCTGAATTGATGTTAGAATAAGATAGAAGAGTTTACCCAGTAGAAACCTCATCACAGTCTCAGGTAAAAACAAGGCTGGAAACTAATTAATATATATAATGGCAGCCCCAAATGGGCCACATTTCTCAGGTCTGAAAATAATTATGGTACCACAGTGGTAGGACCCATAGTTACATATTTAGAAAATTAATCAGAATGGGGCCGGAGAGATAGCACAACAGTATTTGCCTTGCAAGCAGCCAACCCAGGACCTAAAGTGGTTGGTTGGAATCCTGGCATCCCACATGGTCCCCTGAGCCTGCCAGGAGCTATTTCTGAGCAGATAATCAGGAGTAACCCCTGAGCATCGCTGGGTATGGCCCCAAAACCAAAAAAAAAAAAAGAAAAGAAAAAAAAGAAAAGAAAAAGAAAATGAATCAGAAGGATTAATTCACCCTCCCAATAAGATCAAAGTTAGAGTCCACCAGAGCTAGGCTTATTAAACTGCCCTTTTACCAGTGATTAAAAATTAATTCCATAAATAGCTTTAAAAAAGACTGTGTAGCATATGAGACAACTCCAAAGCCAGGAGCAACCCCTGAACATCACTGAGTGTGACCCAAAATAATATAAAAATAAAATACTATGATTTTCAAAAACTTCTGGGAGATATTAATTGGTTATGCACTTCTCTTGGCATTTCTAATTCAGAACTAAGTAACCTGTTCCCTACTTTAGAAAGAGACTTTGCCCTGACTACAGAGACTCAAAAGGAATCGGAATATTTTTATGGACCAACTTTAACATTTCTTTCTACCCTGTTTATCCCTGGAGATAATGTATGGATATTACTTTTTGAAACACTATAATCAGCAAGAGCTGCCATTTTTCAATTATCAGGACCACTAGCGTTGATATACCTACTTACAAAAGATAAATCGCAAATCAGATCATACATGGAACTGATAGTCAATTTAATAATTAACAGGATGCTCTGAACTCACACTTTATTGGGATATGACCCTTATAACATAGTTGTTCCAATGCCTACAAAGGAAATTGAATCAATAGTTCCACTCATTAAAACTATGCAAAAAGCTTTGGCTGATTTCTCAGGAAAACTTTTTCCACTCTATTCATAAAGAAATACAGGGTCTTTTACAGAAGGACACCATTCACAAATTCTTACATCACTTGTACCTCTTTATTTCAGACATACCTGTGTTTTCAACTGATGTCTCATCATCAGGGAAAGGTGGGATTATTTGCCTTTCCCTAACCACTACAGCATGTATGAATTACAACTCTGCACAACTAATAGAACTTGCCACCTTAATTTATCTACTATTGTTGCATTAAGCAGGTCCCTCCCTATTCTCTATTCCAGATCCGTCCCTATTATCCATTCCAGGGTATAGTCTAGTTTTTACTAATAAATATGCTGGGTCTCGGGAAACACTTTCTTGAGATTCTGTCATTCCTCCACTGAGATATTTATTTCTTAGGAGCCGAAAGCTTACATGTAGAAATTACTAAAACCATTTACTTTTTACAGTATGTGTATGGAGTATTGCCTGCATAAGCCTTTCCTTAAGGACCCATGTATCTCCAATGTACTGATCTTGGAGCAAGAAATTTCCATCACAGTTGGTGCCTGAGACAAGAATTTAGTTGACGACTGGTGAGATGTAAATTTCATGGCTTTTAAAGTGGATTTCACTGGCCTGGATTTTTAAGTTTCTGTCTATTTTGTTTAATGTTGTGACAGTCTTTTGATTTTTGGTTGAGGGACCCGGGATTTTTCTCAAGCAAATTGCTACCTTCTTTCTTCCAACAGACAAGATAAAACATACGAAAGTAGTAATTTATTCATTGGTGACTCTGCAGTGGTTTTCCTTTATATATTTAATACCTTTTATTCATTTAAAGAAAATGCATCCCATATTTGACATAACTGATCATAAAAAATTTGTTTCAGGGGGTCGGGCGGTGGCGCTGGAGATAAGGTGCCTGCCTTACCGCGCTAGGCTTGGACGAACCGCGGTTAGATCCCCCGGTGCCCCATATGGTCCCCCAGGCCAGGGGTGACTTCTGAGCGCATAGTCAGGAGTAACCCCTGAGCGTCACTGGGTGTGGCCCAAAAACCAAAAAAAATTGTTTCAGGAAGAACAAAAGCAACATGATTAAAAATAGAAAATTAAAAGAAAAACTAAAGATATGGAAGAGAAAGGAAAGAAGAAAAACTTCAGTAGCAAGTATATTTGTGACATTATATAATCACCAATGAACATATTAAAGCACTAGCAGAAAGTTTAGTAAGCTCTTCTTTTTCTTAAAGGATCAGAGTTTAAAAAAACGACCTTAAAAACAGTGTGAAATTGGCAATTGGTTGCATAGGCCCAACAAAATATGGGGGAAATTGAAAGGAAAAGTCTTAGCCTAAATAAAAGGAAAATTTACCTCTGAAGTTTCCTGGCATAAGACTGACTCTGGGCTCCAGGCATAGTAGGTTTCCAACCCTGAGTCATTCTCTGTGGTCCTGGTAAATTCTTTTCGCATGTTTTCTGTTGTTGGTGTCAGGTTTTTGTAGTTAAAGATTCAGGTTTCTGTGCATCTCCTTCATTGAAGTCAGGATGATGTCTAGAGTCTTCTAGTTTCACCTCATCATTAGAGGGCAATGCAGAGAGCCCTGCCCTGAAAGCAAGTTGCTGCTGTTGCTAAGTCTTCTGGGTGTTAAGAGAACCCTCTTTGGAGTAAGTCAATGCCAGGGCAGTGGAAGGGTCTTC
Source organism: Crocidura indochinensis (assembly GCA_004027635.1). Classification (NCBI taxonomy): domain Eukaryota; kingdom Metazoa; phylum Chordata; class Mammalia; order Eulipotyphla; family Soricidae; genus Crocidura; species Crocidura indochinensis. The sequence goes on along the minus strand of PVKC010049420.1, from coordinate 644 downwards.
TCTGGTAGAGGTTTGTTTCCTGGTGTTGTTATAGACAATTGTGGTTGATTCTGTAGATAATATCCATGGCTCAGTGGTGTGTGGGGAATGCTTATTCTTCTGAGGCCTCAGCCAAGTTATTATGATAATGTTCAGGGTGTAAGACCCCACTGCATTACAAAATTTGTGTTTCTCTCTCAATTAGATAAGAAATTATTTGCATATATAATATTTCTCATTTTAATGTGCCTATGAAAAAGAGGAAGAATGCCACAAGTTATTACTGGTGCATATGGCAGTCAAAAGAATAGCTCAAAAATCCCTGTAACTTGACTCTAACATGAACTCAAAACATAAAAACTCTTCTAACAAAATTCCTTATTGAACAGATCACAAAGGAAAAAATAAAGAGCCAGTGGGCAAAATGGTCACTATATAAGAGGATATACAATATAGAGTCATAACAGTTAAGGGAATACAACTAAGTTAATCAAATGATATATACATGTCATTTTTATGTCTTTAGAAATAGTTGGGGGGTGTTAAGTTTGGGACAACATTTTGGTCTGTGATTTGACCTTGTGGAGTCTCCAAAACAACTCCCAGCAGTCCCATACCAGGATATATCTTTGTGTGGGGACTTTTCAGAAACTGAGTATGGTAGC
>PVKC010049419.1:0-10740 GCA_004027635.1 Crocidura indochinensis | reverse complement strand
TCTCAGTGTTAACGGAAGTCTCTTTTGAGGAGGTCGATGTCAGAGCCTTGGTAGTGTCTTCCCTGGTAGAGGATTGCTTCCAGATGTTGCTGTAAAAAACCTTGGATGTTTCGTAGATAGCTTGCCTGGTTCCAGCGTGAATGGAGGATGCCCATTCTTCTGAGGCCTGTGCCAGGTCATTATATCAATGCTCAGGGTGTAAGGTCCCATTGCACTAGGATCAGTGTGTTCCTACCTCTATTAGATAAGAACTGATCTGTATGTATAGTATTTTCCCATTTTAGTGTGTTTATGCAAACAAAGATCAATGACATATAGCATTGTCGGTGTATATGGAGGCCATAGGAATGAGAACAATCCCCATGACATAGTTCACTCATAAGTTCTAAACTGAGGGACACTACCACCAACAGTCCTTATTAAACAGTTCACAAAGAAAAGACAAGATAAAAGTGGAAAAGATGTCATGATAGAAGAAGATATGGAGAGAGTTATAGCTATTAAAGAATATACTCATAAAATATTCATAAGACGTATGTGTCCATTTTATGTCCTTTGAAATAGTTTTGAGATTGTTAGGTCCACTTTGGTCTATGATTATAATCATATGGTACTGAAGTTAATAAGTGTAAATGTGGGGTAATGATGTTTGGAGGGGTATATGTTCGCGCGGGGGCCCTAGCCCCCGCACGGTTTGGGACATGTAGACTGGTACGAAATTGCCAGTGACAGCCTGAGTACACTAGAACAGCTATCTGCCACCCCCCCCTTAAGCTTCGACAAGTGTAAAAATGACTCTGACAAATACGGAGGTCTGAGAGGACACTTGCTGGCCTAGACTCCTGCTACCAGGAAGGAAGGAGCTGGCATGGAAGTGGGGAAAACCCAGGGTGCCCCATAAGCTCCTCCAAGGATCCCACCTGGAGATCCGGAGGAAAGAGGAAGGGGGGACAGGGGGACCCAGTCCCTATCCCCCTACCCTGAGCGGGCAAAGAGGGCCCCGGCACATACGGAGGTCTGCCAGAGGCCCAGGCCCGAGTCGGCCGAGAATCCGAACCCCAGGAAGCTGTTCTCCATAATTTATCAGTGAAAATAAGTGAACTGATGTGATTTCTACAGGTCATTTTCAAAGTTTAGAATACAGACTAGAAATTAAAGGTCATTTATTAATTTATCTCTTTTGTTAGCTTAGAAACCATAAATTTGACTTTATGTAAAACTACATTTTTGTATATATATATGTTTAAATATAAGCTAATATTTGAGATAGTAAATATAAGTATACCATGATTAATAAAAAATAAATAAAAGTTAATAAAAGTATAAAATGAATGTACTCTTATTCTCGTTTGATAGATTCTAATTTGATAGATTTTAATAAGTCTATTTGTATAGAATTGTACAGAATGCAACAACTAACACAAGTTTGGTACTATGGAATTTTTATGTGGCATATACAAACTATAAAGAATATATTATGTGGGGGCCAAAGAGATAGCATGGAGGTAGAGTGTTTGCCTTGCATGCAGAAGGACAGTGGTTCGAATCCCAGCATCCCATATGGTCCCCTTAGCCTGCCAGGAGCAATTTCTGAGCATAGAGCCAGGAGTAACCCCTGAGCACTGCCACGTATGACCCAAAAACAAAACAAAACAAAATGAATATACACAAGCCTGTCTAGAGTACAGGCCTGTGTGGGGTGGGGAGGAAGGACACTTGGAATATTGGTCATGGAAATGTTGCACTGGTAAAGAATTATATATATATATATATATATATATATATATATATATATATATATATATAATTTTTTTTTAAAAAATCAAAAAAGAAAAGAAAAGATAAGGCCTCCCAATTCTTACCACAGGCTGTGTTCTTTACACTGACTGTATAGAAAAAGGAGGTACAGTAAATACACTCCATATACACCTCAACCCAGCCCTTTGCCTGGTCTGTATTGTGAATTGGGGGACAAAAAAATAAAAGAATATATTATATGGAAAACAAACCATACTGAGTAGTAGAAATTATTTGAAAAATTAAATAATATGCCTTTTTATTAATGGTATCATAGTATACGATTTTGCATGAGAGAGGATCCTTAGAAAAATGAATAAGTAAAGCATTGCTTCAAAAAATTTCATAATTTGGGGCCAGGTGGTGGCGCTGAAGGTAAGATGCCTTCCTTGCCTGCGCTAGCCTAGGACGGACCATGGTTCGATCCCCCAGTTTCCCATATGGTCCCCCAAGCCAGGAGCGACTTCTGAGAGCATAGCCAGGAGTAACCCCTGAACGTCACTGGGTGTGGCCCAAAAAACCAAAAAAAAAAATTTTTTTTTCCAGAATATTTTTGGGGGGTGGAGCCACACTTGGCAGTGCTCAAGGGTTACTCCTAACTTTGTGCTTAGAAATCACTCCTGGCAGCTTGGTGGACCATATGAGATGCCAGAGACTGAACCCCAGGTCGGCCAGATATGCCCTACCTACTGTGCTATCATTCCGGACCCAAATTTCAGAATCTTGATGCAACCTGTAATGTGTATTATTCCAAATATAGAATCGTATCACCAAGTGCTTTTCATGAGTTTGATCTATAATGATGCATCAATCAAGACTTTAAATAGAATGGGAGTTTATCCTAGTCACTTTAACACCTATACTTGTACAATTAACAGATAGTTTCAGGTGCCAAAGATATAGTGCAGTGAATAAGGCACTTGCCTTGCATATGTTTACCCAAACTCAATCCCTAAGACCCCATATGGTTTCCAGATCTCATCAGGTGTGATCTTTTAAGAGCAGAACCAAGAGCCAAGTTCAGAGCACAACCAGAAGTGGCCCTCAAACAAACAAAAACAGCTAAGTTTTGTTAAATCCAAGAAATACAAGAAATATAATCTCAGTCTTTAGTTTGTATATCTTAGGGGTTATACCTTGTGGTGCCCAGGGCATTTACTCCTGGCTTTGCACTCGGGGATTTCTCTTTGCTGAGCTCAGGGGACTAAATGGGGCTCCAGGGCTTGAACCCAGGTCAACATGTGCAAAGAAATCGCCTTACTAACTATACTTGTCTCTGGCCACAACTTAATCTTTTTAAATTTAATTCTTTTCCTCATGTTCCTAAGAATGAAACCCAAGGCCTTACACATACAGAATATATACTCTTCTACTAAGCTATCGCTGCCTCATTCTAAAATTTTAAGCAAAGTGTGGGAAATATCTATTCATTTTCTCTTTAAGTCATACACCAGAACTACTGAAGTGTAGCTAAGTTCATTGATATGAGATTTTTGAAAAGTAAAATGTAGGTGTGAGAGTTAAAGGAAATTTCAGTTAATTACCAGCATTAAAAACAAGCTTGCTGTGATGCTGATTGGTTTACTTAATTAAAAACTTTAATACTAAACAGCCCAGTTTCTATTAATATAGTGGAAATTTTACACTTATAGAATTGCCTTCATGGCAGTCACCATGCTTGAACCAGGCCAGTTTCATAGAATCCTCTTTTCTCAAATGTGATGTAAACCAAGCTGTGAAAGGTGATGGGTACAGTGACCCATGCAGCACAAAGCTGGTCATTTCAGGAGGAGAGGGTAGATAAGCCCCTTCTCTGCTGAAGTCACACTTGCTGCTTCTATTATCTACAAATATTGTTTTCTCGATGACTCTGCCTCATTCCTGACCCTATATGATTCCCTTTGGGAACACTAAAATGACTCTACTTCAGATTTGCTGGTTGGGGGCTGACATCACCAGGGCTTTTTTTGATCAAGTGAAGAAAATCTCTTTCCATGCCATCCCTCTACCAGGAGGCCTGACAAATGAGTACTTGCCTCTAACAGTTGTATAAATAGTAAATTTCTGAACAACTTCACTTGTTGATGTTATCATAAAGGAAAACCCCAATTGAACAGATGGACCCTAACAACAAGAGCTTACTAAACCTTCTGCCATTATATTAATGACTTCATTGGAGATACTATAACGTTCACAAATGTGTATGCTACTATACTTTTTCTTTTATTCTTTCTTATTTTTTTCTTTGCTCTCATTTTATTTTTTCTCTTTTTTTTTCCCAATAATTTTGCTCTCACTCATCTGGAAACAAATGCATTATGATAAACTATGTCAACTATGTGGTGCATTTTCTTTAATAAACTAAAATAATTGCCTTAATAATAAAATAATTTTATGACATTAAAAATGTAATTGTAGGGCTGTACAGATAAGATAAGGTTGGGCATACCTTACACATTGCTGACCAGGATTTGATCCCTGGCAGCACATATATATGATCTCCTGAGTTCTAAGCTCAAAACCAGGAATAAGTCCTGAGCACCACGAGGTATGGCTCAAAGACCAAAATAAAAATAAAAATGTAACTGGAAAGACTAGACGCCAATATAAATACTTTATCTCTGATATGTTCTTGTAGTTTGTTGTGATGTGTAGGGGAAAGAAAGGTATTTATCAATACCACTTAGCCTAATAATAACATAGTCTCACCTCTGTTTCCTATCTAATTAGACCACATTTATCCTTTAAGTTTTAACTCAAAGTCACTCTTTGAAGTCACACTTAATTTGTCATCATCAGTTTATAGAACTAAGGGAGAATTACCTGTTCCTAGGTAATTCTTACTATTCAAGGACATATTAAAATAGTCATTGTCCATACAGCTAGACTAATGATACAATAGATTTATTCATTCATCTATCTATTTTTGTTATTATTTTGGTTTTGGGGACCACACACAGTGATGATCAGGGATTACTCTTGGCTGTTTGCTCAGGAATCATATGGAATCAACAGTGCTCAGAGAACCATATGGAATGCCAGGGATCAAACCCATATTGGCCATGTACAAGCCAAGCTCCTTTCTTGATAATTATCTCTCTGGCCCCTACATTAGATCTGTTACTTATATTTCACATATCCATAAAATAAAATAATTGATTTTAACTGATCAAATAACAATCTATTAATTTATAAATAATTATTAAAATTATTTGTTTATTATTGTTGACTATTGTTTATTAATTTAAAATAATAAGTTCTTAGTAAAATAATTATATTAAAATAATACTTATAAATACAACACTCAAATGTATTATTATTTTTTGTTGTTGTTGTTGCTCTTTTGGAGAGATATACCTGGCTGGGTTCAGGTCTTACTTCTGCAGTCAGTGATCATTTTTGGCAGTGTTTGGGAGATCAGATATGGTGTGTGTGTGTGGGGGGGGTGGGGGGTTAAACCATGGTCAACCAAATGCTAGGCAAGAATCTTACCTCCAGTATTATCTCTCTGATCTGCTAACAATCTTAATCTGTTTTCCAGTTCTATTTAAATAATAGGTGTTTCTACAGACTTGAATAATTAAATGTCTTTCATTGATCAATTTGACACTGTACCATTTAATAAAAGTGAAATTTGGTAGCAAACTGAATCTTCTGTAAAAAAAAAAAAACTTTGTCAGTCTTTGCTAATCCTAGAAGAGTACTTTCCTGCACCTCTGCATTTCAATGAATTGTCAAACTTCCTATATCAGGGCTTACCTGCCATAATCAGAAATAAAATAATTCAAAATTAAGATGTCTCTGTATGTCAAAATTTTTCTTAGTTCTATGCATTTCTAGTCAGGATAAGTTTTTCTGCTACCTTCCAACTATCATTACTCTTTTAAATTTGAATTCATAAAAATGTAACTTACAATGAATAGACACATTTATTCATGAGGCTGACTTTTAAACAAGACTTCACATGGGCCTAAGATATAATTTTTTTAGAATTAACTTATAGGAAATATCTTAGGAAAGCACTTATTAAGTAAATACATTTAGAAAATCGCCTTTCTTTAGGAAAAGGTGGGGTCAGGAAGAGAGTCCAAAGAACTGGAGTGTTGCAGAGACCCTGTGTTCAATCCCTGGTATCACTCCCTGAGCATTACTTGAATGGCTATTAACTTTTAGCACTCCTGTGCACGAACAGCCACTTGTGCCACTTGAAAAAAAAAAACTAAGAGTCAATTGCATGAAAATTTCTGCTCCAGAAAATATGGACTTCGTAGTCTCCTGTTTATGCATAACCCTGTCTACTTGGTGAGTTTGGGATAGTATAATAGCACAAAAAATGGGTGCTTACAAAACCTTTCAGTAATCATAAAATAAATTGTTAGATTATACCTTATTTTACCCAAAACAAAGATCACCCCTGGTTTCTTTGCATCTGTTTGTTTACAACTTGGTTGTATCCCCAACAGAGATTATCATATATGTAAACCTAGGCGGCACTGGCTCAGTATAGCCTAAGCTATCTGTCCTTACTCTCCCACCTGGATGTGGTCTCTGTACTCAATACAAACAACAGTTATGACAGGCAGCTTGCTCTTGATATGAGGTAGAATGTTGCCAGACTACACGTGTTTAGATGGAGCCCTCACTATTACCTGGTCATCGGGATTCCCTGATCACAGACTATGGTCCCCAAGAAGTGACTAAGGAAATCGCTATTATTGAGGTGTTGGGCCTATGGTAATTCATTCTAGTTTATTCTAGCCCTAATTTATTTATTAGGGCTCCACATGTTAGACTACATGTGTTTCAGCCTGGTTTGGATTATTTCATGCACAACCCTGCTTTAGAATTATTAACCTGGGGTTGGAAATAAGGTGCATGGGATAATTTTAAATAAGTGTCCTTTGATGTGAAGAAGTAACTGCTTTCATTCTCATCTTCTCTAGTTGGGTAGAAAACAGAGTATTGTAATATTGTGCTAGAACAAAAAAGCCACAAATCAAATCTGAAGTATACCTTATTGACAGATCAACAATTAGAAAGGTCCAGGCCAGAGAGCTAGGATAATGAGTAGAGTGTTTGCCTTCATACAACCAACCCAGGTTCAATCTCCAGCACCACACATCATATGCAGATATACATTGATTCATCAATGATTAAAATTGCTTTCTGATTTCTAAGGGGTCCTAATATTCAAAGGGAAAAAGTTACCTAAGAATAAAATAAGAATACTCACAAAGCAGTTAGTGACTCTTTTTCCCAAACCCCCATAAACTCACAATTGAATCTTTTAAGGAATGAGACTTTAGCAAAGCAAGTAATTTCTTAATTACTTTGCTACAGTGCATGCATTGCTGCTATGAATGCAGTAGAATTCTGTTTCCTTTTTCCTGCCATTGCTTGTGATTCATCAGTGTCAATCAGTGTGCAGTCCTTTATGTACAAAGAAAATGCAGTTGACCTGCTGTCTCAGTGTGCTTATGCTCCCAGAATAAATTACCATAGACCTAACACTTCAGCAATAGTGATTTCCTTAGTCACTTCCTGAGGACCATAGTCTGTGATCAGGGAACCCAGATGGCCAGGTAATAGTGAGGGATCCATCTTGGTGTACAGACTATGATTTTTTTTCAGTGACTTCCTACAGGGAAAGAAAAATTATCTCTCCTTATTACTTTTTATAAGGTCACTCATTCCAGACCTAAAAACATCACCCATGTCACCAAATAATCTTCCAAAGCTTCATACCCAATATCATGTTAGGGCTTAGGACTTCAACATCCGAATGCTGAAACTACATAAACACTCATCATCAGGGAATGCACTAGATTTGTAAGCATCTGTTCTGCCTTGTCCCATCTTTCTTCTAATTAAGTGCTTGTATTTATAAAGTTGGCAGGTTGTTTAACCCATGCTTAGAGAACCATGGGCAGCTGTAAATTCTGCTCCGTCAATTTAATCTAGATTTGTGTAGGGACAAACAAACCTACAGAGATAAAATCCCTGACCTTTGGCTTCAGTAGTACAAGAGCTGATTCAGATTCTATAACAATTATCTTTAATACCTGCAGATCTCCTTCTTTATTTTAAATCTTTTCTCCCCCCTCCATCTATCTTGTGACATGTTCTTTCTGCTCATTATTACCTAAACCAAACTCTCTGAAGGCAAGATAGGATAGGCCTGGCAGCAATTAGCAGTAAGGGCTTTCTTTAAAAATCAGACCCAGTGCAGTTCATCTCCTGGCTCTGCCATTTGGTGTATACAATTATTATTTCACATGAATGAGACAATGCTTCTTCTTTCTCAATTTTCTCATCTGTAGAGAACAATGCCTACTGAACATAATCCTGTCTTAGATAGCAGTTCTGAGCACACCAATGAGCATCTAGAAATGCATACTTGACAGCTAAAAATAAAGAGAAACTGCACTTCTTTGCTATCAGATTGGTCCAGGTAAGCTGCAAGAATAATGTGATATTTTTTCCATAAAATAACTTATTAAGGGGACTGGAGCGATATCACAGCTGTAAGGCATTTGCTTTGCACGTGGCAGATCCAGGATGGACCTGTTTTGATGCTAGGCATCCCATATGATGCCCTACCAGTGGTGGGCAACCTTTTTTTTCAACTGAGCCAAATCTCACCAAAACCATAATTGAAATTTATTTTGAGAGCCACATTTCTTTTTTTTTTTTGGTTTTTGGGTCACACCCAGTGACGCTCAGGGGTTACTCCTGGCTATGCACTCAGAAGTCGCTCCTGGCTTGGGGGACCATATGGGACACCAGGGGATTGAACCGAGGTCTGTTCAAGGCTAGCGCAGGCAAGGCAGGCACCTTACCTTTAGCGCCACATTTTTTTTTCTTTAATCATTTTGATTACATATATGATTGTGGTTAGGTTTCAGGCATGTAAAGAACACCGCCCTCATCAGTGCACCATTCCCACCACCAATGTCCCGAGACTCCATCCCTCTCACCCCACCCAAACCTGTACTCCAGACAGGTTTTCCAGTTCTCTCATTCATAACGTGATTATGGTAGTTTTCTGTGTGGTTATTTTTATAACTGCACTCACCACTCTTTGTGGTGAGCTTCATGAAGTGAGCTGGAAGTTCCAGCCCTCCTCTCACTGTCTCTGTTGATTGTAGCAAAGATGACTTTTATTTTCTTTAAAATCCATAGATGAGTGAGACTATTCTGCGTCTCTCTCTCTCTCCCTCTGACTTATTTCACTCAGCATGGCAGATTCCACGTACATCCCTCTATAGGAAAACTTCACGACTTCATCTCTCCTGACAGCTGCATAATATTCCATTGTGTATATGTACCACAGTTTCTTTAGCCATTCGTCTGTGGGTGGCTCTTGTATCCTGGGCACTATTTCTTTTGAGGTGCAGAAGCTTCTCAGTTTAATGTATTCCCATCTGTTGATCTCTGCTTCCACTTGTTTGGAAAGTGCAGTTTCCTTCTTGAAGATGCCTTTAGTTTCAATGTCATGGAATGTTTTACCAACATGTTGTTCTATATACCTTATGGTATCAGGTCTGATATCAAGGTCTTTAATCCATTCGGATTTTACCTTCGTACATGATGTTAACTGGGGGGTCTATGTTGCTTTTCTGCAAGTTCTGCCAGCACCACTTGTTGAAGAGGCCCTCCTTGCTCCATTTAGGATTTCTTGGTCCTTTGTCAAAAATTAGGTAATTGTATGTCTGGGGGACAATGTCTGAGAACACAGCTTATTCCACTGATCTGAGGGTGTGTCTTTATTCCAATACCATGCTGTTTAGATAACTATTGCTTTGTAGTACAGTTTAAAGTTGGGGAGAGTGATGCCTCCCATTTTCCTTTTCCCTAGGAGTGCTTTAGCTATTCAAGGTGTTTATTGTTCCAGATGAACTTCATAAGTGTTTGATCCACTTATTTGAAGAATGTCATGGGTATTTTTAAGGGGATAGCATTAAATCTGTATAATGCTTTGGGGAGTATTGCCATTTTAACGAGTTAATCCTGCCAATCCACGAGCAGGGTATGTGTTTCCATTTCCATGTGTCCTCTCTTATTTCTTAGAGCAGGGCTTTATAGTTTTCTTTGTATAGGCCCTTCACGTCTCTGGTCAAGTTGACTCCAAGATATTTGAGTTTGTGTGGTACTACTGTGAATGGGATTGCCTTCTTGACTTCCGTCTCTTCCCTATCATTATTGGTGTATAAAAAGGCCATTGATTTCTGTGTGTTAATTTTGTAGCCTGCCACCCTGCTATATGAGTCTTTTTGATAGAGTCTTTAGGGTTGTCTAAGTAGAGTATCATGTCGTCTGCAAACAGTGAGAGCTTGACTTCTTCCTTTCCTATCTGGATTCCCTTGATATCTTTTTCTTGTCTGATCGCTATAGCAAGAACTTCCAGTACTATGTTGAAGAGGAAGGGTGAGAGCAGACAGCCTTGTCTTGTACCAGAATTTAGAGGAAAGGCTTTTAGTTTTTCTCCATTGAGGATAATATTTGCCATTGGCTTGTGGTAGATGGCTTCAACTAGATTGAGAAAGGTTCCTTCCATTCCCATCTTGTTGAGAGTTTTGATCAAGAATGGGTGTTGGACCTTATCAAATGCTTTTTCTGCGTCTATTGATATGATCATATGATTTTTATTTTTCTTCTTGTTGATGTTGTGTATGATGTTGATAGATTTATGGATGTTAAACCATCCTTGCATTCCTGGGATGAAACCTACTTGGTCGTAGTGTATGATCTTCTTGATGACACATTGGATCCTATTTGCCAGGATTTTGTTGAAGATCTTTGCATCAGCGTTCATCAGGGATATTGTTCTGTAATTTTCTTTTTTGGCAGCATCTCTGTCCGGTTTTGGTATCAAGGTGACGTTGGCTTCATAAAAGCTGTTTGGGAGTGTACTCGGTTTTTCAATTTCATGGAAGAGCCTGG
>PVKC010049418.1:0-10738 GCA_004027635.1 Crocidura indochinensis | reverse complement strand
GGGACTCCCCCCCCCCCAACCCACCTGGTTTGACCACCTGGGCTGCCACCCCAGGAGGCCTGGAGGCCGGGGCCGAAGAGGGGACGCTAGGAGCCTATCGAGACCCCCAGCCCACCCAAGTTAAAGAGAAGGCCGTCTGCATGAGACCTCCCGAGCCCATGCTGAGTAGACCCTGTCTCCAGCTCGAGAAAGGATAGAGCTGGGCTCAAATTCTTACCAAAGCCCTTCTTAGTTGAAAGCCTTTAACTTAAAAATAAACACCAGGTCACAGGTCTCTCATTTGGATAAAACAGATATTGTTAAAAATCTACTTCACGGGATTGCTGCAAAATTAAATGATTGGATGGAAATATTTGAAAAATGCATATCTGATAAAGTTCTGTTATTCAGTATATACAAAGAATTTCTAGCATTCAATGAAAACTAACAACCCAAAGATAAAATGGACCACAGATCATTTTCCTGATTAAAGATATTATTGATCAAATATAATAGAGACCAAATGCCTAACTAGAGATAAAATGTTGATATCCAATATTTATATAAAATATTTTATACTTCATATGTCATAATGAGATTGTAATTAAAAAACAAATTGACATCTATACAAATCTAATGTAGTGAACAAAATTCAAACACTAAGTCCAGCAAGGATATAGAAACCAGAACTCTTTAATTGCTTATGATAATGCAAAATGTCTTGGACACATTGGAAGAGAGTTTTCTGATTTTTATAAAATTAATCAAATTATGATATGATTCAATATTTGTGCTTTTTTGTATTTACTAAAATTAGCATCAAACCAATACCCTGCAAACAGATTTTTATAGCAACTTCCTTCTAAGTGCCCAAATTTGGGAGAAACCAAGACGTTTACTTTGTAAGTGAATAATAGCATATGAATAAGAAATATACTAAACACTAAAAAAATTTTAAAATAAAGTCATGCAAATAAAGGAGAAACTAAGCATGCATTTCTATGTGAAAGATGCTAGTCAGAAAAGGATATGTACTGTTATTCCAACAGCATATTGTTCTAGAAAAATGTTAAACAACAGAAACATGAAAAGAAAACAAAAATTATGTAACAAGTTGTCAGAGACTTAGTGTGAACAGGTGGATTAAAAAGGAAGAGCACAGAGAGAATTTTAGACTGGTGAAACAATTCTGTATGATACAATACTTGTTGATTCACATAATTAAATATTTGTCCAGATCCATAAGCCTTACAATAGAAAAGTAAAAAGTAAAGTGCAGACTTTGCTGGTATTATCTATTAAAGTAGGCTCATCCATTGCTACAAATCTATCAGTCTGTTGAGGATATTGTGAATGGGGAACAATACATAAGTGGGCCAGAGGATATATGAGAAATTTCTCTCCTTCCTACTTCATTTTATATGAAATTCACCATTGCCTCTCCCAATAAAATCTATTATAAAACCTAATTGAGATATTTTAAGTCTCAGTTTATTATTTACTTCATTTTTGTGAAACTGTTCATTTAATTGTTAGTTTTTACTGAGTGGAAATGGACAAATTGTGAAGTATTTAAAGGGTGCATGTGGTGAGTGTGAGAGGAACCCCTTGCTGAGTTAATTAACACATCCATCACAGTAGTATCTGCCAGCCTCAGCAGGCATGATGGTGCTCTGGCCACATCTCTTCTGCTTGCCAAGGTCGCTTCTGCAATCTCCTTCTAAGGAAATTGAGTAGGACAGAAGAATCTGAAAGTTAATATCCTGGCATCAGCCTTCCACCACTGAGAGAAGAGAAGCCAAGAGTAAATACCTTAACTTTTTCACTTAGAAGTTACAGAGCTACTAAGAAGTCTGGACTATTAGCTGGAGGTCAGAGAAGAAAATGAACCCCAGTTACCCAAGAGGATAATCCATTCATAGATATACTCTCATACCTTCCGTCCTATTCCTAATATCTACCTTCATAGTGATGCCTCAAGAATCATTTACTGAACCAAACACTTATTTAATCTCAAGATTTTTTTCTGTAGGAAACCAACATAAAAAACATATAATATGTGTTTAATCAAACTGAATCACTGTAAGCAATTATTTGTCAGGAATTACTAAAAGAAATTATCTGCTATATAACCAACAGCAAATACCACAAAACTAACTTTTAAGTTTAACTTTTATATGCTCAGTACCTTCCATCATTATCTCATATAATTACCATAGCAAAAAAAATCATAGGATTGAGGTGATGACTTCTTTCCATTTAACAGAAGAAGGAAAAGCAAAAGTGTTTAGTTAAATATCAATATCACACAGCTACTCTATGACTGAATCAGAATTTAAGCTCATTTTATTTTAAAAGTCCAATCACTTGCACTTGGATTATAAACTCTTTCCCATGACAGTTTCTGTTGCTACCCTTCATCTTGAATTCTGTATAGGCTAAAAAGGCTCTCTCTCAGATCACTGTCTTCAGCTAGTTTCAAAAATCAAGAATCTCCTTTTCTGGACCACGTTTTTTATGATCAGTGGCAATCCATTCTTTATGTATCTTTTTATGATGATTTAGGGTGTCATGTAAGGGGAATCTTATTTTGACTCCTCATAATACTAGATAAGTCATATCATATTTCACAAGTTTTGAATGTCTTTGAATACTGAAATATAGCTAAATCAATAATTAGTATTTGATTATAAGGATTATGCCTCCTTATAACTATAAGGAGTTAGAGAAATAGGACAGGGATTATAGTGCATGTTTTGCATGCTGGTGACCTTATTTGGGTACCTAATATCATATGATATGATTCCACTTCAGCATCACCAGGAATATCCTCAAAGTCCTCTGAATTATCATATGTGTTGCTTGATGCTGAACATACCTGAGGTGGCCTGGGTAAACCCTGGTACTGAAACTCCCATGTAGTCCCATAATCTTGGTAAACTTAGGTCCTTGCATTGAACTGTTTGCTCTGTGGTTCAAGTAGAGAAAGATACAGGTCAAGATAGGAAGACTCCTAGGATTCCTTACTACCACTGGGGAGAGACTCTTCCCCTACCAGAAAAATAAACTTTAAACTGAATGGTCAAATATATTAGTATATTATTTCAATCAGCAATACTTGATATGAGTTCTGACTCTCTTTAGTTTTTTGTTACTTTGAAAAAAGTGACAAAAATAATGCATAACTAGTCAAATCAATGTTTATATCAATAACAAAATACTAATAGAAAATTATTTTCATGATATTTCTTTATAGCACATCAAATAGTCAAGCACTTAATAGCAATGTATGCTTTGTTAAGTTTCAGTTAAACAGCATCTTGAAGCTAAATCACACTAAGGCTGATTTTAAAATAATTATTAAGATAGCCATTTCACTATAAAGATATGCAAGGCTTATCATGTACCCACTCCTAAAGCCCTCAAGACATCCTAAAGGAGAAACTCAGTTGAAGGTTAAATGGATATACTGGAAAATAATCATTCTTCAAAGAAAGAATAAGAAAAGGATAAAAAAAAAGTAAAGCAACAACAAGAAGTTATATGACCTCCTCAAGGTCACAAAGGGAGTCCAATTACAGAGCCAGGGACAGTGGCCAAATCATTTGGACTCATTGTCCAATGCTCAATCCACCATACTTTACTCTCTCCATGGTGTGCAATTTGCTTCTTAGCTCAAGTCACTCAGATGTGCTCTTTGGCAAAGTGGGCTGTTGAAGGAAGCGGAGACTCCTTTCCTCTCAACGACTCCCCTGCATCAGGCCCAGCAAGGGGCTGCCTTCCTTGTCACCCTGCCATAGCCTACCCACAGAGATGTTTCACTGAGTGGGGCTCTGAGTGCCCACTGAGCATGTTAATCCTTAACTTACACAGTTTTTTGGTATAGAACATCTGTGAATTCCAAGAGTGAGCAGATGGTGTTGAGCAGTGCCAGACTCAGCACCTCTCTCCTCTAAACTACATTCCTCCCTTTGCATTCGCAAATCATGGCAGGAGAGGCTCCCAGGCTTCTGTAAAACAAGGGGGCAGAATTTTGAGCAATATTATCCTTGCAAAGAAAAAATTTCTTACCCAGTTTTGCTCCTCTCTGGAATGTTTTCACACTAAACTTGTGCCATCTTCAATTTCCTGAATTCACCTAGCTGTGGGAGCATATGGCCAATAGAAGAAAGACTTATTTTAATGGAGAAGTCACTTTTCTCCATAGATTTTACTTTCATTATAGTCTCAAGACATGCCGGTTGGAAACTTAAAGGTCCACGTACAAAAGAAGAATTGTTAGCGGGATACTTTTTAAATGTGTTTATAATTATTGCTTGCTACTGAAATGAATCTCATTTGGATGAGATAAAAATCTCATTTTACATCAATCATCAGGGTGAAAATGTTCTACTTTAGACAAAATGAAATACAAAACTTCCAAAAATATTATAAATATTTCTAGAATGAAAGAGAGGGAGGTGGTTAAAAAGAATTGTTTTATTCTCCATTTTAAAAATTATTTTCTGCTTAAATAAAATTGAAATAAAGTCCTAAATTAAATGCTATTTTATCAATAATATTTTCCTTCATAATTATAAATACAATTTAAGTCACACTTTATTTAGTAAAAATTTTCTTAAAAAGATTTTGGGATTTTTATTTTGAATGATAAGGTCCAAATGCAGAAATTAGTATTTCATGACCTTCATCATTGGATGAACCTAAGTTTATCAATGAGTCATTTTATTATCCCATTTGTTCAGTTATTTATTGATCACTTATTCTAAACTACACAGCGCTGAAAATTTCATTCCTATTTGACCACTCTTATACTGCTCAGAACACTCTGCTCACACTTCTCTTTTGGTATTTCCTGTCAGCAAATGTGTTGAGTGTTTCCCCAACATGAAGTGCTTTCGACTACCCAGTTTTGTATCCTTGTTTACTCATAACTACCTTGGTTTAATGTCAGGTTCCACAGAATATAGGTTTGGTCCTGCAGCTAAACACTTTCATCTACTTCAAGTACCATTCCTAACTTAATGTTACCCACAAAAGCGTCTGATCAACCAAGTAAGAATGGGAAGCTCCAATGATCTTGACCTTGGGGGTTATTTACAATAACTCATAGATAACAAGAAAAATAATTGTCTTAGGTTGACTAAGATGCAGATACGCTTCCACAAAAATGAATGACATGTGTAAGACAAGTATGACTGGACAGAAACTCATAAATACATACATATATACATACATACATACATCTCTTGCATGCCCTTAAACCTGTATGTCAACCTGGAATCCAAAGATATAATTGATTAGTCACATAATTCAATCTCTAGTCAAGTTACCCTAGTCAGTGGTCGGCAACCTGCAGCTTGCGAGCCACAAGTGGCTCTTTACACTTTTAATTTGGTTCTTCTGTGTGCTGGGTGGCTGCTCCAGGAGTCAGACTCTGCTCCTAGTCCCTGTCAGTGGGCACCCTGTGCGGCTCTCAAAATAAATTTCAATCGTAGTTTTGGAGAGATTTGACTCAGTTGAATAAAAAGGTTGCCGACCACTGCCCTAGCTGAAAGTAAACAGTGACATTCTTTTTTTTTTTGGGGGGGGGCACACCCGGCAGTGCTCAGGGGCTACTCCTGGCTCCATGCTCAGAAATTGCTTCTGGCAGGCACGGTGGACCATTTGGGGCAGCAGAATTCGAACCGATGACCTTTTGCATGAAAGGCAAGCGCCTTACCTCCATGCTATCTCCCGGGCCCCAAACAGTGACATTCTAACCCTCTAATTTTATCATTGGTTCTGTGACAGCTATCACCCATCTGGTGATACAAAAGCAATTTCATTAACTTAACAAAAGGAAAAGCTACAAAGACCTTAGATTAGAACTCAGTTCTGCCTGGTACTGGTACTAAGATCATATGGGGATATTTTATTGTCTCTCACAGACAAATATGGGTATATTTTTATTATCTTTCATTAGGATAACAGGAATAGAACTGAGAATAAGGCAGGGAATCTTGTGCCTCAGATACCATATTTTAATAACAACAAAAAAGAAATTATATATGCACAAATATAAACTATAAAAGAGAAAACTTAGAAAACTAAAGACTAGCTTACAGGTACAGAACAGGAAGGAAGCAAAACTTTCAAAGCTCTCACATATTGATATTTTTACTAGAAAAAAGAAAAGAGACTGTGAAGAAGTAAATCAGAAAAACAGGTTGGAAAGTAGTCTAGAGTGGCTGGTTTTGGGTGATCAAGGAGCATAGAGTAGCTATAAAAAATATGGAATTGTCACAAAATCTGTTGGTCTCTTTTTTTTCTGTCCTTAGTGTGTTGAATTGCAAGCCATGTACTTCTATAAATACAATGTTTACTTCATGATAATGTTTGCAAAATGTTATGAGTGTCAGGAGACAGTGAAATGAATAAATAATGTTTCAGAGTGTGTGAGGCTTACTGCTTAGGGTGCAATTCCCCTACAATGCTGGTTACCTGAAACATCTCTTGATGGTGCCCACAAGCAGATTGTAATGTCAGAGTGAATAAGGATTAGTCAGAAAATTCGTCTAGGTAAAAATGCAAAGGATGAGGATTTGGAGTTGTAATCCCCAATGATCTTTTATATGGTTGTGATGTACCAACCTATAGATTTGATTTAAGGTAAGAGAATGTACTAAATATGCAGTGTCAATGAAGAGTATTCAAGGAAAATGTTTTTTTTTTCTAGTGAAATGCCATTGCTATTAAATGTTATTATCTTGGGACTTGAATTATACAGCAGCAGGGCAATAGCCTTGCATGTGGCCAAGCTAACTTCGATACCCATCACCCCATAGTGTCCCCGAGAACACAGGGAGTAATTCCTAAGTTCAGAGCCAGATTTAACCCCTGAGAACTTTTAGTGTACTCCTTCAAAATGTTTTCTTTATATTACCTCCTATTGGCAAGATTGGCAAACATCAGAAGGATTAGAAATAACCAGCCGGGCTGTGGCGCTGGAGGTAAGGTGCCTGCCTTGCCTGCGCTAACCTAGGATGGACTGCGGTTCAATCCCCCAGTTTCCCATATGGTCCCCCAAGCCAGGAGCGACTCTGAGTGCATAGCCAGGAGTATCCCTTTGAGCATCACTGGGTGTGGCCCAAAAAGCAAAAAAAAAAAAGAAAAAAAAAGAAATAACCTGTACTGGTACAGATATAGGGGGAAAGGGAACCCTAATATACTATTATTGAAAATGTTAACTGGTTCAGCCTTTGTGGAAGAGTTTAGAGTTGACTCAAAATTTGGTAATTTTGGAACCAGAGTGATAGCACAGTGGTAGGGCATTTGCCTTGCATGTGGCTGACCCAGGATGGATGTGGGTTCAGTATCCCATATGGTCCCCAGAGCAAGGAATGATTTCTGAGCACAGAGCCAGGAGTAACTCCTGAGCACTGCTTGGTGGGGGGGTGCCCCTTCCAAAAAAATAAATAAAAAATCAGTAACTGACCTTTCATATGACCCATTAATTCTACATAAGGGTCCATAATAGTAACTTAAAAAGACATGTTCAGGGGCTGGACACAGGACCAATGGTGGTTCAAATCCCAGCATCCCATATGATCCCCTTTGCCTACCAAGAGCGATTTCTGAGCAGAATGCCCAGGAATAACCACTGGGCAGCGCTGGGTTTGGCTCCAAAACAAAACAAAACAAACAAAAAAGGCATGTTCATATGTTTACTGCAGCACTATTCGTGATAGCAAAATTCTGGAAGGAAGTTAAATTCTCAAGAATAAATAATTGGATAAAGAAATAGTGTTAAGTATACATATAGTGGTTACTAGTTGGCTATAAGAAAAAATGAAATCATGCAATTTAACAGCATGTGAATGGAATAAGAGTGCATCATGTTGAGTGAAATAAATCAGATTAAGAGAAAAAAATAAAGTCTTATCTCTCTCATTTATGGGATGGAGACAAACATAACAGGGGATAATAAGTGACAACAATAACAGAACCTAAATGGTGACCTTCACAATTGAGTTTACCAAGGTTCATGGGTGGAAAGTAGATATAAAGAGAACTGGAGACACTTTGGAGAGAAGTTGACACTTCTCTCCATGAGTGAGAGAAAGTGAGGTCTTGGAGCACTGCATTCAGGAAATTCTCTCATTAGTTGTACTCTAAAGCACTTTAAATATCTTGTCTCACATGTGTTGTCTGGATACCTGATGCCAAAACACAGATGACCAGTGTCTCTCCTCTTGAGATGTTGACTTTCCTACTTTCATACTGGGCTGGGTACCAGGGTTCTCTCACCTTTGAAGAAGCTTGCACTCTTCAGCTCATTATTCTCTCTCTTAATTTCTCCCTGTCTTCTTCAGTACTTCCAAATAAAATCTGTTTTTTACTTCACAAAATTTGAGGGAAATAATAATTTTAAAAGAAAAATGCTTGTTTCTGCTTTTGAGGGAAATTACTCTGGAAGAGAAGGGAGGAAAAAATGATATCTCTCATATGCAAAATAAAAAAAAACAGTAAGGGAATAAAAGCCCCAATACAGGGGCCTGGGAGATAGCATGGAGGTAAGGCGTTTGCCTTTCATGCAAAAGGTCATCGGTTCGAATCCCGGTGCTCCATATGGTCCCCTGTGCCTGCCAGGACCAATTTCTGGAGCCAGGAGTAACCCCTGAGCACTGCCGGGTGTAACCCAAAAACCAAAAAAAAAAAAAAAAAAAAAAAAAAAAAAAAAAAAAAAAAAAAAAAAAAAAAAAAAAAAAAAAAAAAAAAAGCCCCAATACAGCAGAAACTGAGACCTGGTCTTCAGCAGGAGGAAGATAGGGTAAAAGAGGAGTGGTACACAGTGACAACAGAGACGGGAAGTGATCACTCTGAAGGAAGTGGTGGTGCTGAAAATGATGTTCATGAAACACTATCAGCATTGTAGACCACTGTGCCTAAAAGGAAAAAGGAGACTGCCATAGAGACAGGCTGGTTCGGGGGAGGAAAACTGAGGGCAAAGATGGAGGAAAATTGACATTGATGAAGGGATTGGTGTTGGAACTATAAATACTTGAAACTGTCAGAGTGACTTTGCAAATCGTGGAGGCTCAATAAAAGTTTTCAAAATTACTTTATATAACTAATTGAATAATGAGTTTTTAATTTAATAGTAATTAAATAAATAATAATTTACTATTAAGTAATAATAAATAAGTAGTAAATGAACGTTAATGTCATTTTATAGCCCGAAGCTAGAAATTTGCACATCCTATTGAGTCTGACAAATCGTTAAAACATATTGAAAAGCAACATAACTTTAGTTGTGTACACATACATATATGCATAAGCATATATACATGCATATTTATTTTTCTATATGTGTTTTATTGAGCTATAATACACAAAGGTCTACTTATACATCACAGATGATCTTCAAAAGGTTTTTTGATTGAGCACATTTAAAGAACAAAAAAATAGGACTGAGATATAGGACATAGGGCCTAAGCAATAGAACAGCAGGTAGGGCATTTATCTTGCATGAGGCAGAAACTGGATTTAACTGCCTTCATTCCATATATTACCCAAGAAAATGATCATATGTTAAAGGATAAATTTTGGAACATTATATGACTGAAATTCAATCATTAACAAATTTTTAACTCTGCATAGCATAGTAATTAAAATATTACAAATTATGCTTTAAAATAAATAAAATAGTAGAACAATAAAAATGCATGCTTCATAGAAAACATCTTGAAAATGCATATTTGAAAATGTTTCCATTAAGTAATTTTTCTTCAGTGAAAAATACCATAAAATATGTTGTATAAAAGTTCTTTTACCTTTACCATTTTAAATTCTGAATACAACTTTTACGATATTTTAAATCTAAAAGCTTCTTATTTCTTAATGTGTGTGTTTATAACAGAAGTGAAATTATTACCTGCTTGAAAAATAACTGATTTCATAAAAAATTGATATTTAGTGTTCTAATTTTAACAAAAAGCTTATAATTGTTTTATAAATATTGTAATTTATATATTATCATCAAATCTAAATGTGATGGAGAAGATAGTTAAAAATGTTTGTTTACAATTTCAATCTTTAAAAACAATTTTTGGAAGTTTGGGAGACACTGACAATAATATATGGTATCAATTTGAATTTTAATTCAAATTACTCATTCTAGGTTAGAATTATTCACAATAGATACAACATGGAATCAACAAATGACTGGATTAGGAAACTGAGGTAAATTGGTTCAATGAAATACTACTCTTTCATTACGAAGACAACTTATACCCTTTTGAATAAAAATGGATGAAGGTTGGCATAAGTATGCTAAAAGAAATGAGGCAGTGAAAGTTTATTATCAAAAGGTTTTATTCATAATATCTTATATGAAAAACTAAAGCAAACAAATTAAAGAAAAAAATGGCACTCCTATACTCAGTGAAAACTATGATGATTACAGGAGGGAAAAAGGATATGGATAGAAAAAAGAACAGAGGCAAGATGGTGCTGGAACACTGATGGTAAGTTTTGTGCAAATACACATATATGCACTGTATTATTAAGCTCCTTCAATTTTATAAAACCCCATATCCATATTCAGAGCTGAAGATCTGAGGAAAAAAACAGTTCATTTTGATAAATTAATAAAAAGATTACTATGAATTTCACAAAACGATCATTGAATAAGGATTTAAAAAGAATGAAAATAAATCATTTATTAAAATGAATGTCACTAACAATGTAAATATTTTATTATTAGCAAGAATGTTTA
>PVKC010049417.1:0-10728 GCA_004027635.1 Crocidura indochinensis | reverse complement strand
CACACACACACACACACACACACACACACACACACACACACCATACTCCATGGAAAATACCATGAGAGGTGCCATTGCAAATCCAGACTTTCTTCAGCAAAAAATCCAGCATCTCACCCTACACTGGCCATGTGTCCATGCCTAGACAACATAGGGCAGGGCAGCAGGTTGGCTTCCCCACAGTGGCCTGCCTGGTGCCTTCCGGGGGTTGTTTGACCACCTAGCTCAGCTCCATAATCTTCTCAGGAAACATGGCTTTCATTGTATTGTTTTTGTTCTGAGGCCACATCCAGCAGTGTTCAAGGCTGACTCCTGGAAGGCTCAAGGAACCATGCAAGATGCTGGGGATGCAACTTAGAAACAAGCAAGGCAAGTGTCCTTTCCATTGCACTATCACTCTGGCCCCTAAACATTGCTTTAAACATGGTATTTACCAAGCATTTTCCTATAGGCCACACACCATGCTCACATTGCTTCTTCTGGCATCCTCCCAACAATCTGAAAGAAGAGCATGCCACACAGGAGCAAAATGAGACTCCAAGAAGTTAAAAACTTGACCTAGGCCAGAGCTGGAGAGATACACCAGTGGCCTTGCCCGCAGCCTACTGAATTCCATCTCTGACACCCCATATGGTCCCCCGAGCTCCATCAGGAATCCTGAGTACAGAGCCAGGAGTGTTTTGGTCCCAAAACAAAACAAACTGAAAAAAAACTAAAAATGTACCTGGGCCTCCTGGCATCAGGGTTGGAAGACAGAAGGCAGCTCTTGAGTCACTGGCATCAACCACTACTACCGCAGGATCGTTTCCGAAAGGGACAGAATCTCTCTCAGGAGCGCTGGATAGCCGCTGGGCCTCAGATGCTCTGAGCCAACCTCCAGGCACTCCTCAGGGCTGTTGAAACTGGAGCGGAGGGGAAGAGGGAGAAAAAGCACTCAAAGAAATGAATTACCTATGGCCAGTGACCGTCTGACCTAAAGTCATCTTGAAGTCACAGGAAAAGGCCTGAACACACAGGGGAACCTATAGCCTCACTGGTTTCTGCTGACAAGTCCAATTGCCCCTTTGCAGATGGAGCCCATCTTGTGACCTCTGCAGAGCAAATGGCACGCTCATGTCGGCACACCTCCTACAGCCTGGCTGTCCAGAAACCCACGGGGTCACCGCCTGCACATGCCTCTGCCATCTGCCTCCAGGCACCACCGCTGGGCCTATACCTGCAGTGTCATCATTTGTGTCACTAAATCATAATGCCTTGATTAAAATGGGGTGGGGAAAGCTGTCTCACTTGATCACTGGTGTTTTACTGAAGAAGGGAAGAGGGGAAGGTGTAAATAAAACTCCCTTGTGGATGAGGGCTGAAGTGATAGCTCACTGCGAAGGCCTTTGTTTTGCTGTACAGCTGGCCCAGGTTTGATACCTAGCATCCCATATGGTCCCCTGAGCACTGCCAGGAATGAACCCTGAGCACTGCTAGGTGTGGCCCAAAGAGTCGGCAAGGCCAGACTGCTGAGAGGGGTATGGTGTGGTAAGTCCAGGGTAACGGGACAGCAGGGAAGGTACTTGCCCTGCATATGGTCAACCCAGGTTCAATCCCTTGTATTCTATGGTTCCCTGAGCCTGCTATGTGTGATTTCTGAGCACAGAGCCAGGAGGAATTCCTGAGCACTGCTGGGTGTATCCTAAATTACAGTCCCACAAAAACAAATTTGGGGTGATTCTACTAATCCTGGGCAATAAAATCGCCCAGCTAGAGGAATAATACAGCAGGGAGCATTTACCTTGAACATGGCAGACCCATATCCAACCCCTGGCATCCCATAAGATCCTCTGAGCCTGCCAGGAGTAAGCCCTGACCTCTAACAGGTGTGACCCCAAAACAAACAAACAAAACACCCATCATCAGTCATGGTGTGGAGTCTCCATCTGGCTCATCCTGAGCCATCACCACCCTCTCACCATCAGCAACATTCAGACTGTAATTCTTTCTTTTAATCTTTATTTATTGATTGGTTGTTGGGCCACACCCAGAGGTGCTCAGAGGTCGTTCCTGGCTCTGCACTCAGAAATCACCCTTGGCAGGCTAGGGGACCATATGGGCGCCAGGAATCGAACCAAGTTCCTCTCAGGCCAGCTACATACAAGGCAAATGCCTTATCACTGTGCTATCTCTCCAGCCCTCAGACTGCAATTCTTTCTTACCACATTCTCTTGGGAGACACCAGGAACCATCACATCAATAGGAAAAAGCTGTGGGACCTGACCCCATGTGAAGACCAACGGAGCACTCCTTGCTTCTGAAGAACTTCCTCCTCTCCTGAACCCCATTACCTCCTCCACCACTACCTGCAGGTATACCCCTCTCTGACAGACCACCAGGATGCCCACTGGAAACTGAAGTTTATGTATGGGTAGAGTTAGGGTTCCCAAAATGGGGGCAATGTTCTCTGGGGGAGCTGTGCCATTTGGCATCTTGGCTCTGTCCAATTTCAGTTTCCTTTTTGAATCACTGATCCAGCCCACACTTCCCCCATGAGTCCTTATAAAGTACCAGGCCAGAGAACCAGGGGAGAAGGGCAAGGAAAGGAGGGGAGGTGGGAGAACACTGAGTCCACAACTGAGGAGGGTGACTCTATACAGCACCTCCATCCTGTTTCACATCACATACACAGGAAGCTGAAAGTCATTACCCATCTGAAATAGCAATGGTGTGGACTCACGCAGAAATGTCACACCACTAAACTGGTGTGGATGAGCCTCAAATCACATCCTGAGGGGTGATGGGGGTGACCCTGGGTGGGACCGTAGAAAACTCTCAGAGGAATTGAAGTTCCTAGCACTCAGGTGGCTTTGGTCCAGGAAATTTCCCAGCTCAGGGGAAGTGGGAAGATTAGAGCTGGCAGGTCCTCGGATGGAGCGGATCAGAATGTAGTAAGCAATTGTCTCACAGGTTGGTACAAGGAGGAGCTGCTTGCCTGTTCTGGCATACTGTATACAATTGCCCTCCTAGGCCAAGTCCCAGGGGACCCAGGGGACTTTGACTCTGGGACAGCAGGGGTACCCAAGTGGACCCGGCTTGAACCCCTTCCCTCTCCGTTCTTCAGTCCCTGCCTTTCTAGTTGATTTTAAATCCTGTGAAGGCAATAGAAAGCAGTAGAAAATCTGCTTGTTGGTTCTCAGTGGAGGGAAACTACCCACTACTGATCAGTTTCTGATAAAACTGGGAATACATACCTCCTACCTGACAGGGCTACCTTAAAGCATCAATGAACAGATTGGAGATGTCGGCATCATATAGGGTCTCCTTAGACCTACCAGGAGTTATCCCTGAGCACAGTCAGGAGTAAGCCCTGAGCACAGCCAGGGGTGGCCTCAAAACAAGCATAAAAATCAAATAGTTGGGTCTGGAGAGATAGCATGGAAGTAGGGCATTTGCCTTGCATGGTGGTTTGAATCCCGGCATCCCATGTGGTCCCCAGAGCCTGCCAGGAGAGAATTCTGAGCGTAGAGCCAGGAGTGGCCCCTGAGCATTGCCAGATGTGACCCAAACCCCCCACCCAAATATATATATCAAATAGTCAATTGATTTGAAAAGGCAGACAAGTGCCAAATCTACTGGACCCTGACTATGATTGAGCTGAGGTCCAACTGCTGAAAGTCCTCAAAAACCTCTGGGTGGTTCCCCCACTCCCACCTCGCAGGCTCCCTAGGCCACCCAAGGCATGTGGTAGAGATCACAGGCAACCAACACACATGTATAAGGGGTGTGCTCCTGAGTCCAGACAAGGTTTATAGATGAAAATGTGCAGGAGAAAAAGCAAGCTTCTTTAGAGTGGGGAGAATATGTGTGTCAGGGGCAGGGGATGCACAGAGAAACAGAGCTCACTGGCTCCAGGAGGGGACACATGCAGGACACTGGCACTCAGGACTCAGTCAAGCAAGAAAAATCAACTGATGAGCCCCACAAAGAGAAGCAGTTCTGATGTAGAAATCCTGGCAACCAGTCAGCTCTGGCGCAACTCCCTGACAAGCACCTGTCCTCTTGCAAAAGGCGATGCTTTGGCACACCAGGTCATTCTCTTGGGGCCTAGGAAGTGGAATGTCACAGGAAAATAAAGACTTCCCAAAGCGTGTTGTCATTCGGGGTTTTCTGTGTGAGAAGTGAAAGTGATCCAGTTGCAAGGTGAAGTATTTGTTTCACAGCCAGGAGAGGGGCCTGTTCCCTCCTTAATGCTTCCTGCACTTACAAATAAAATCCATGAGCAGGAGGACAGCAAGGAGGACACTTGCCTTGCATACAATTGACCCAGGTTTGATCCCTGACATCCTCTATGGTCCCCTGAGCACTGCCAGGAGTGAATACTGAGTACAGAGCCAGCAGTAAACCCTGAGCACAGCCATGTGTGGCCCAAAATAATAAAATAAAATCCCACAATACTATATTTATTAAAAAGGAAGGGGCCTGACTGATAAAATAGCTGATAGGATATTTGCCTTGAACACAGCTGACCAGGGTTCAATTTACAGAATCTAGTCAGCCAGGAGTGATTTCTGAGCAAAAAGCCAGGAGTAACCACCTCCTGAGCACCAGCGGGCATGACCCCAAAATCAAAAAATAAATAAATAAAAAGGGGAAATGTTCATTTGAGAGGAGAAGGCAAAAAGGGAAGAAAGAGAGGGAAGAAAGGAAAAGGAAGAAAGAAAGGTCCAAGAGCAGGATTTCGTAAACATCTTTCCAGTAAGCTCCTTCCCCAATGCAAAGCTGTAGTTCTGCCCACTTCCAAGCTCCTGACCAAGCAAAGAGGACACTGGCCGCCCTACTTGAGGGAGATGGCAGATCAAAGACAAGGCATGTGGGGCCAGCACACTCCCAGGGAGTGATTATTTATAGATCAGAGGCAGGTGCAGTGGAGTAGGTCTTGTGCACAAAACATTACCTTGTCTTTGCCATGTACTCATAAGAACACAGAGAACCCTGCAAAGACCCCAAAGACAGAAGGACTCAAATAAATATAGGAGCAGCTTCTGCTTTAAAGATGAAGCACAGTTGGCAGTGGAGCATCTGGAAGAGAGACTTTGGGGAGTAGAACTACTACTGGGTCCCAGCAGGGCCTGATAAGATAGATGCCCAGTATGAGGAAAAAGTAGAGCAGACAGAGCCTGGACTGAGTCCAGCCATCCCAAATCCCAAGTGAGGACCTGTTTGCTCTTTCCATCTCTGCAGATAGAAACACTGGTTGAAGAAAGGTCACATGACCCCATTCAAGCCAATGAAAGAAGAGCCTTTCTGAGACTTGTGAAGATAGAAAGTGACCCTCACCTCCCCTCAATGATGTACTACTATATGAAGGGGAGGTTGGGATTCAGCTGCCATAGCCATTTCACCAGTTAGAGTTTCCAGAGATCTGAAAATGAGCAGTGGGGTTGTTACTCAATGATAGGCCATTCACCTTGTATACACTGGGTTCAAACCCTGGCACCAAAGCAACAAGAATAAAGAGCTGAAAATGAAGTTGTCACCAAAGAAAGGTCTTGATGAGGTCACTGGAGTTGCTGGATAAAACCTGACCTGAAACTAATACTGGTTACAATAAGAGAATTGAGGGCAGTTGAAGACTTAGATGTATACATTACAATGAGAGTCTGTTAGGCCAGACAGATAATGCAGTGGCTAGGGCACTTGCCTTGCACATAGCTGGCCTCAGTTTAATTCCTTGCATTCCTTATAGCACCTTGCCCAGACAAGACAAGCCAGAAGTAAACTCTGAGTACAGCCCTGAACACTCCCAGGTGTATTCCAAAAATAAAAGATTATAAAAAAAAATGAGAGTCTGAGTCATAACTCAAACTCTTTTGATGTAGATAATTCATAGAATTCATGGTCAGGTTCCAGATGAATAAAGTCAAAGGATTGTTCATGCCAGAAGAGTAAACAATTAGGGCTTCTTATGTACAAGTTACGGAAGTCCACACTCACTGACATGTTTAAAGAGCAGACAGTTCATTGCTTCATAAAACTCTACAGTTTCTACAGGTACCCTCACAAGCCACCAGTATAAGTGAAAACATGGTCCTGCCCATTCAGAATTTTTAAAAAGCATGAAAACTGAGTCTGGCATGTAGTTCAGTGGTAGAGTAGTTGCCTTGCATGTAGAGGCCCTAAGTTTAGTCCCAGCACTGGAAAAAATAAATACCTTAAGGGGGAAAGGGAGAAAAGATATAGACTAATGCATAAAACTATGCTGAGTATTTGTGTGTGTGTGTTTTGTTTTCTTTTGGAGGGAGGAAGTTGGATCAGACACAGTAGTCTCAGGCCTTACTCCTAACTCTGTGCTTGGGGATCACTCTTGGCAGACTCAAGGAACCATATATATTGTTGGGGGGAAAGGGCAGCTGGCCACGTGTGTGTGTGTGTGTGTGTGTCTTTTGCTGAGGACACTATCCAAGAGCAATTCTAAACATAACCATTCTGAAAAGACTCCATAGGAAGATGAATATACTGCCTGGGATTTTGTGATTGGCTCCCTGAAGAATGGAGACATATTCCCTTTCACACATTCTCTGGAGAGCAGTGTCTCCCCATAGCCTGAATTTACTGGTGTCCTTTGTTTTATGGGTGAGAATTTGGGGAAGGTGTCAGAAATGGAACCCAGGGCTTCACTCCTGCAAGCACATGCTCTAGAACAGACCTTCATTCCCAATGCCAGGGCCTCCTATGGGGAAGAAACCAACACTGGTGGGTTTCTTGGTAGCAAATTGCTCAAACCACAGCTACGACCATGATTTGAGGAGGAAGTAAGAGACCCTATTCCTTCCCACCAGGCAGCCCACCTGTTCTATTAGATCATTTACCCCACACATGTCTTGCCCATAAGTCTAGCTAGTTCCTTTACCCCCTATACAGAACAGGTGTCATTCTTTCAACTCCTATCTTCAGGGAAGGAAACAGGGAAGCACATGGGCAGGACACAGTTCTGAGATTAGCACCCTGGCAACTGATGCAGAGACAAGCCCATAGCAAGACACCTGCATCCCATGAGTGTCAGTGTAACAAAACCTCCTCTGGTTGTGGGATAGAAAGGTCAAGACAAAGACAGTTGAGAGGTGGGAGACAACATGAAGTAGAGAAAATAGAAACCTGAGGTCACACTCAGTCTTGTGACCTTACCAAAAATTTAAAAAAATCACCAACTCACTATTTTTTTTCCAACAAATACTAAGGGTTTCCCCTATGTTCTCAGTATTCAGGAAATAGTAGAGAGCAAAGCAAAGATCTTCTATTTCTTGAGGGTAGTAGACCAAGAAGGCAATAGGGCTCTGTGTCCCTCTTACTAATGGAAAACCTAAGACACAAAGAGGTAGAAAAGGCTGGCTCCAAGTTATGCAACGAGATGGTCAGCATTAGGGCATGACCAAGCATCTTCAGTTTTTTGTCAGACCTTCAACAAGCTTCCTAAATGCAAAGGCTCATAGCCTATACCTACACACACACACACACACACACACACACACACACATACACACATACACACACACACACACACGACACTTCAAGGAGATGCCCACAATATGGACCCTAGACAACTGAGCTAGTGACTGCAAGGCACAGTATTCTCACATTATATTCACATTATAAAAAAGCACATTATTTTCACTCATATGTGGGATATAAGGAAAATAAAAGACAGTGTGGGTATGTTATCCTGAGAAAATAGAGATGAGGATTAGGAGGACCAGTTCATGTTAGGAAGCTTACTACAAAGAGAGAAGAATGCAGTCAAAGTAGAGAAGGGTCTACTATGAAAGTGACATGCATGGCACCCCTTCATTAACAGTTGTGAAAACCACAGTGTCAAAAAAGAAAAGAGAGAGAGATAGTGAAGTAAAATGCCTGCCCTCAGAAACAGGCAGGGGAGAGTAGGTGGGAGGGAAGAGGTATCAGGGAAGGTGAGAGGGAAATTGTTGACATTGGTTATGAGAAATGAGTACTGATGAAGGTTGTTGTACATTGAATGATTGTAACTCAATCATGAACAACTTTATCTGTGAAAAAAACTATTCTGAACAACCTTCTAACTGGTGTCTAAATAAAAAAATAAGACAAGGGGTTGGAGCAATAGCATAGTGGTAGGATATTTTGCCTTGCACGCGGCTTATCTAGGACAGACCTCAGTTTCATCCCCGATGTCCCATATGGTCCCCAAGCCAGTAGCGATTTCTGAGTGCTTAGCCAGGAGTAACCCCTGAGCGTCACCGGGTGTGGCTCAAAAACCAAAAATAATAAATAAATAAAACAAAGGCACATTATAAAGATATTCATTGGGGCCAGAGAAATGGTATAGTAGGGAGGGTGCTTACCTCATAAACAGTTAACTTAGGTTTGAACCCCAGCATCCCCTATGCCCCCCCTAAGCACTGCCAGCATGAATCCTGAGTGCAGAGCCAAGAGTAAGCCCTGAGAACCACCAAGTATAGCCCAAATGCCAAAAATAAAGGTTATTCATTGATGGATCAGCAGAAGTGATATTCACTACAGTCTTCTTCAGTCTTATCTGCCACCCAAAACACAAACACATACGCACACAAACATACATTCACATACCAACACAAAAAAAATAAATAATTTGAGCTCTGAGGAAGTGGCAGTTAATGATGGTATGTAAATGATGGCAGTTAATTGAGGAAATGGATGCCTGAGCTGGAGATATACCATATATGGTTTCCTCAGCATCACCAGATGTGACCCCAAAACCGAAGAAACAAAGAGAAACAGAAAATGATAGTTCTACCACCACGGAAACCCTAACCACGGCATAATATCATGGGCTTGGCCTGAAGTGGAGACCAGAATTGCCAACACATGGAATCAGAGTGGGAGGGGGTCTCCTTCCTGTTGGTTTATGGGTCTATGTTTGTTTGTTGAGGGAAAGAGACTCTCAGGTGTTCCTTGGAGGCCCAGTCCTGGAGGACAGTTGGCTAACTAGGCAGGGCAGTTGGCAGCCAGACCCCAAGGATGTGACACTGTTTTGACTCTGAGTGGCCATATTTGCTGGGACACCTGGCAGCATGTGATACGCTCAGCATTTTAAAATAACCACTGTGAGGTGGTTCCTGTGGAAGACTTTTTCATTTATATCCATGTCAGGTCTACCAAGGGACAGCACATCCATGCTTATAAACTGTTTGGCCAGGCTTGTGTCCTTCCAGTCTGACCCTGCTGGCTCGAGATGCAAACATCCCCACCTCACTTCTCCAAACCCCTGTGCCTCAGTCCCCTGCCACCATGCAGGAGTAACTGTGTAAGATCACACCTTACTGGGATACACTATCATGAAAGGAGGTACAGATACCCACTGATAGAACTAAGAAATGTGTGCTATGGTGTTCTTGACAACATTATTTGTGATCCAAAGGCAGAGGTGATGAACTCAGTGTCCATCACGGCTGAGCACAACCATTCAGTAAATGCTCTCAGGTCAGAGAAACAGTAGGAGACAATTGTCATATTTCACAAGAGGATTACGAAGTCATCGTCTGCAGGTGAATTTCTACTGGGTGTAGGCCAACCCAGGTTTGAACCTCAGCATCCCATACTGTCCCTGGAACACCACCAGGGGTAATTCCTTAGTGCAGAGCCAGGAGTAAGCCAAAAATGAACAAAGAGAAAGAACAGAACATTCTCCTGCATCCATTTCTCGGGAAACAAATTCAGGATGTAGACGGGGAGAAATGTGTGTGTTAGGGAGAGGGGTGTTCCCAAAGAAACCTGTATTCACATATGCTGATTTATACATATATAAAGTATGTATTATCAAGTCTCCAGAATGCAAAAACTACTTAAAGGTGAGTAAGTTCTTGAGTCAGGAGTGATAGTACAGCAGGGAAGGCATTTGCTTAATGAGGCTGACCTGGGTTCAATCTCCAGGATCCCAGAGGGTCTCCTGAGACCACCAGCAGTGATTTCTGAACACAGAGCCAGGGTCAGCCTTGAGCACCACCGGTGTGGCTCAAAAACAAACCAATACCTCCCTCCCCTCCAAATAAGATGAGAAGAACAGGTTTATGGTCAGATTTGATATTAGGGAAGGAAATGTTTGTGAAACTAAAGTCTTACTGGTAATAACTGCTATTCGGAGTAGAATAAAGAAACTAAGAGGCTGGGGTGGGGAGGGAAAAAGGCAGAAAATAAGACAAACTCCCAGAGGTCTAAAAGATAAGAAGCAGAGTCTCTAGAAAAGGTAAATGAAAGAGAAATAAAGAGAGAGAGGGAAAGAGAGAAAAGAGAGAGAAAGCTTCCTAATACTAACAGCAACAGCAGAAAATCCAAGCATTTCAGCAAACCTCAGACATCAGAGATAAGACAACCATATACAAGGATACAGAAGAGAAAGCAGCTGGGAGAGAGAAAAGACATCCCACAGAGGTAAGAGAAGAGCAGATGGGGCCCGGGAGATAGCATGGAGGTAAGGCATTTGCCTTTCATGCAAAAGGTCATCGGTTCGAATCCCGGTGCCCCATATGGTCCCCCGTGCCTGCCAGGAGCAATTTCTGAACATGGAGCCAGGAGTAACCCCTGAGCGCTGCCAGGGTGACCCAAAAACTAGAAGAAAAAAAAAAGAGACGAGCAGATAGGCCAATAAGGCAGTCTACAACAGGTAAGGCTCTTGGCTTGCATGGGGATGATCCAGTTTCACCCCCAGCACCTCATATAGTCCCCCAAAGCACCACC
>PVKC010049416.1:0-10726 GCA_004027635.1 Crocidura indochinensis | reverse complement strand
TGACTCAGGAACCCCCAGAAGACGAATACCTACCTTTTACTTTTTTCTTCTCCTGGGTTTCTGGATTGGGTGGGAAAACCTCTAATGGAAAACCATTATTAGGAAAACCTAATAATGGCAAACATGGCCCTAGCAAGTCTAGAATTGGTCTAGGATTCCTAATGGGTTTCTGGGGCAAGTGTGGCTCTGTTACATGCCCCCCACCCCAGAGACTGTGATAGAGAGATCATCCCATAATCAAGTTGTTGCTACCAGAAGACCAAAGCAGCGGTGTCTCCTTTCCTGAACTCAGCCAGGAGAAGGAACTTTAGAGAACAGAAACAAGGTTGAAGAAGGCATGGCCCAGAGCAAGAACCAGGGCAAGGCTCACCTACCTGGACATGAGGCCAGTTTCACCACTTCGAGGCCCTCACCCAGCTCTGAGTCCACAGAGCCTGAAGCATTTCTTGCAGGAAGTGAGCAGAGTTGATCGTCCTGTGAGGAAAGTCAAGAGCAGTTTTGCTGTATTGTTCTT
Organism: Crocidura indochinensis; assembly: GCA_004027635.1. Taxonomy (NCBI): domain Eukaryota; kingdom Metazoa; phylum Chordata; class Mammalia; order Eulipotyphla; family Soricidae; genus Crocidura; species Crocidura indochinensis. The sequence goes on along the minus strand of PVKC010049416.1, from coordinate 10,212 downwards.
CCATGAGAGAATTTGCAGTTGCCAGAAAGGAAGTCAGAAACTGTGCAAAAGGATCGGTGTGGGGACAGGAGCAATGGCACAGTGGTGGGGCATTTGCCTTGCACGCGGGTGACCCAGGAGGGACCTCAGTTCTTTTTTTTTTTTTTTTTTTGGTTTTTGGGCCACACCCAGTGACGCTCAGTGGTTACTCCTGGCTATGCGCTCAGAAGTCGCTCCTGGCAGGCACGGGGGACCATATCGAACCGTGGTCCGTCCTAGGCAAGGCAGCAGACACCTTACCTCCTGCGCCACCTCCCGGCTCCCGGGACCTCAGTTCTTTACCCTAGCGTCCCATAAGGTTTCCCAAGCCAGGAGTGATTTCTGAGTACAGAGCCAGGAGTAACCCCTGAGTGTCGCTGGGTGTGCTCTGCCCCCCCCAAAAAACAAAACAAAAAACTAAAGGATCAGTGTGTCCAACTCAGCCCTCATGTGGCAGGAGGGACCCTGGTGGGAAACTTCTCCCTATAGCCCCCCACAGTTCCTCCAGACCTCCATACACCTGATCTACAGACCTGAGATCTCACTCCTGGTATTTCAGACAAATTATAACTCAGAAGGCCATACCTTGGACATTTTGAGTCTGGGTGGAGAGTGCAGAAGGGAATGTCATCATGGTGGCTAAGTCTGGTTGAATCTCTGACACCACAGAGAAGGTACCTGGCAGTTTCAGGGTTCTCTTACATGCCCAGAGCTTAAAGCTGAGCACTGCTGGGCTTGGGGTAGCCATAAAAAAGATACTGGCGTGTCCTGGTGAGGGGCTACAGACATTTCCTCTGTGTTGTCTTCCTCTTCCTGGGACATGTGGGTCTCTCTCTTCCTTGCTTTGCAGGAACTTGAATTATTGATGTCACTTCTTGGAAGTTGGTCGGATCCACTGAGCCCTGGGAAAATTCACAGAATGTGTGAGTAGGCATGTGTGATTGTGTGATTATGGGAGCAAGTGTGTGAACAGATATGTGTGAATGTGTAAGAGTGTGCATGGGGGTGCCTGAGTGTGCATGAAGGGGTGTGGATGTCTGAATGTGTGAACCCATGAGTGCATGTGAGTATGTGTGTGTCAGTTGTGTGTGTGCGTAAGCAGGCATGAGTGTGAGTCCCTGTGTGTCAGCATGTGTGAGTATGAGTGAATGTCAGTATGCGTGTAAGCATGTATGAGTGTGAGCATGTTTGTGTCAGGGTAGGAGAGTGTGGTCTAAGTGTGTGATTGTATAAATGCTTCATCGTGAATACAGGTGTGCGTACGTATCAGTACATATTTGTAAAAATCAGCACAGAAATGTGTGTGACTTTCTGTGTGCCAGTGCGTCAATGTGTGTGTGTGTGTCCCTGGTTTTACAAGTACCAACAAGCAGCATTAGAGTGTTTTGGACATGTGGAGACCACGGGGGAAGAGGATTAAGGGAATAGCTCTGAATCAGGGTCACTGGGATCACCGTGTTCGACCATTCTTCAGGCCTGGGGACAGGGAGGAGCTGTAGTGGTATATCTCCTGTGTCCAGGTCCCCTTTGTGGCTGTGACCACAGAACTGGGCAAACAGCATGTTGACACCCAAGAGGAGAGATTCTGTGTCTGCCAGGCTCCTCTCTGGAACTGACACAGCCCAGCACGACTGAATCACAGTGGGTGCTGGTCCCACGGGCCATGTGACATGGTGCCTCGAACTCAAAGAGGGTCACTGACTACCCAGATGGAGGCTTCGCCCACTGCCAGAGGATTATTCCATGAGCCCTTGTGAACAACAGACACAGCATGGGAAACATAATCTAGGCTCTCTGGACCCATGGGAGATGCATTTGGTCCTGATCCCACAGAAAAGGTGCATTTTGCATCCACAAGCTGCTGGTTTCTGGTCTAGTGCCCAAGAAATGACTCATAGCACTGACTCCCATTCCTACCTTTCCTTTTTCTGTCTGCCCTCCCCAGATTCCCCTCCAGGGCTGATGCTGGGCTTTGTTCGGGGTCAGAGGCCAAAACCTACCCCTTCTGGGAAGCAGATTCTGGGGACACTGTCCTGGGACCTCACTGTCCACACAGCAGCGTTTCTTTCCCACTAAACGATCCATAGCTCTGGGGCAGCCTTTGGTGTCTCTCTTCTCCTGGAAGAGACGTGTTCACGGAACTCCCTCCACATCCCTTTTCTCCAACCCCCAGATTCTGCTCTCAAACAGGATCTGTGAGAATGTGTGGGATAGTGTCCCCTACACCATGACCCCAAGTTATTGGGAAGGGCCTAAGTTTGTTTCCATCAAGGACGGCAAGTGTGAGCTCAGGCAGGAACAGAGCAGAAAGTGACCGTGACTTTGATGTCATGTGTTGAAGGTCATTGCCATCATAGCTAAGCAAAAATAGTAGTCTTTGTTCATTTTTAATAATACATGCTAATATTTAATAATGATAAAAGATGTGTTTTTTCTCATTTTTATTTAAACTATTGTGATTTATGAAGTGGACCATGAAGTTGGCTTTTAGACATATAGTATTTCGAGGCCAATCTCATCACCAGTGTCAACCTTCCTCTACCCACATCCCCAGAGTTCATCCCATGCCATCACCCCCTACCCTCCAGGCTGTCAGCATAACGAGTACCTTTTAAGTTTGGTTGCTAAAGTTGGGTTCTCATGATTTAATTGTTGCTGACACTGGCTTAGATATTGAGTTCTGTCCTTTCTCAACACCACCTGAGACCCCTGGGCTCCTGTTCCCCATTATTTCATGTGTCTTTCTCCTCCCCCCTCACTCAATTTCTTTCCTTCTCCTCACTCTACTTGGGGCCTAGAGTGTTCTTGACACCCCGCCCCCCAAAAAATTGAAATTCCCACTCACTGCTCTTAACACACGTGCTCATAGAGACAATGGCTCAAGACTGTGGACCTGGGATTCAGAATGAAGGAGTGGATATTACGAGCAGGAAGTGACAAACTCGCCCCCCGCCCCCCTGTTTGCGGTTACTTACAATCTGACCATACCCCAAAGTCTGTCTCTCTTTCCTTGGGTGAGCAGAAGTGACAATTACTGGTCCTTGTGGCTCTTTTGGGACCCACTGCCACAGAAGAGAGTTCCACAACATTCACATGGCTACAAAAAAGGGAAAGGCCCATGGTCCAGAGAGATAGCACAATGGGCCAGGCCCAGCTCTACAGGAAATGACCCTGTACACAGATCCGGGGTGAGCCTGAGCACCATAGAGTGTGTCTCCCCGACCATTCTCACCAAAGAGATGAAAGGCCCAAACCCATTTTCAACAGGCATCACGATTCATTTGGTGAAGCCTCTGGTTAAGGATTTCTTTATCTTCTGGGCTACATGAAAAACAGGTGGGCCAAACATTTCCAATCCAAATCCCCACAATTCTGAGTGGCACCTTCTTCCCTGTGTTTGAAGCCGTGCTCTGATGAGAATGGGGGGAGGGGGGTGTCTCCCTTCCAGAGGGTTTTTGGAGCCATGTGAGAGCAGAAGAGGGGAGGGGACTCTGTGTTGGGAGACCTTGATACCAGCTTGTCCTGTGCACTGAAAGGCCAATCGTAGATGTGAGACAGACATCTTCATGAATGGGACAAGTAGACTTCCTAGGGCAGTTGCTAACCACTTGTTGGCTGGAGTAGTGTTGAGCTGGTTGGCAGGAGGGCAACCACCTATGGGTGCTGGAGTGATAGACACATTTGCAGTTGTTTCACTAAGAAAAATAAGCCAGTAGGTGGCATCGTCACTGTCCTCAGGTGTGATAAAAGCTGGTCTTACATCTACCTGTGAGGGTCCTACCATGGCAGACACATACATAGAGAGAATTGTTCAAAGCGAAGCTCCACGTTGTTTTCACCTACTTCTCCACATCTGAGAAACACAGAGCTAGAGTGGAGAAGGCTTCGGGTTCCTGCCTCTACAAGTTGCTTTTGCAATGGGCTCCTTTGTCCAGGACGGTATTTTTCATGACTAACATGTTTTTGCACAGCCGTGTTTCCTATAAACAGACAGGCACATGCCCAGAGCAGCCAGGAGCCTAAATAATCAAAGAGCTTTTCTTCCCTTCTCTGCAGCACTCGTGAGATCATTCTGAACTCACATGTTGTCATTTATTTATTTGTTTTCAGCTGAAATTTTTCTTTCCTTATCTCAGAGGCGTCTTGATGTTCCTTTGTGAGGCAACAGGTTTTCATTGGCACGAATTCCATCCCAGCTTTTAGTGTATTTTTAGAAGGTTTTTTTAATAAGCTATTTACAAAGTTCCTGGGCAAAGATTCTTAGAAGTGAAGCTTAGAGAATTGTTTTCTTGTTAAATCAAACATTTTTTTATAATTACTTTAAGTACCATGGCTACAAAGTTGTTCATGATTGAGTTTCAGTCATACAATGTCAAACACCCTTCACCAGAGCACATTTCCTGCCGCCAAAGACCAATGTCCCCAGTTTATTTCCCTCCCACCACAGCCTGCCTCTGGGCAAGCATTTAACTTCTCTCTCTCTTGTTCTCTCTCTCTTTCTCTCTCTCTTGCTGTAGTCTACACTATTGTTACTGAAGGGGTGTCCTACATATCGTTTTCCCTCCTTTCAGCACCCAGTTCCTGTTCATAGTGGTCATTCCCAACTCTCATTGTCCCAGTGCTCCCTTATCTGCCCTAACTTCCCTCCCCTTTCTCTGCAACAAACTTCCAACCCATGGACTAAGCTTCCTGGCCCTCAACTCTGTTGTCTCTGGATATTATTACCATTCTACCTTTTATCCCACAAATGAGTGAAATTATTCTATGTCCAGCCCTCATCTTCTGACTCATTTCACTCAACATAAAACCTCCTTCATCCATCCACGAATAAGTGAATTTCATGACTTCAATAACCCTAAACTTGCAGTGGCCTAAACTATCCCAAAGCTGCAAGGCAGCTGAGCAGATCAGAGGAACTAGCTGACCCATCAGCTTTGGGCCCAGAAACAGCTCCCAGACTACTTGGCTCATCCACGCCCGGATCACTCAGGATACTCACACTGTGATTTTCAGAACATTCTCGACTTCACGAGGGCAGCATGGTTCCAGGCCTGTCTCATGTCCTGAGGTCAAAGTGGAAGACGTAGCTTAGTTCAATATTACTGGAAAACATAACAGACACCTCAGAAAACTCAGACCTGAGCCTCCACATGACCCAGAAATCTCATGTATTGGCCCTTGAGGATCCAAAGGCCCATTGAGCAAAGGTACTTGTGCTGCTGAGTTCAGGACAGCCAGACCAGGAACAGCCAAATGCCCAGAACTAAAGATGGGTCAAGGAACAGGGAGGGATGCACAGTGGGAATTCTACTGTTATGAAAAAAGACAAAATCATGCAATTCACTACTGCATGGATGGAACTGGAGGAGATCGTGTGAATAGTGTCATCAAAGGGTGAGAGAGAGAACAAGAGAAAGAGAGAGAGAGAGATATTCAGGGTAGTCTCCCATTTATGGGTCATAGAGAGACAGAGGGAGAAACAAACAACTCAAGAGAGCGGAGCTTGAGAACTGACTACAGGATGAGCTGATCATAGGAGGGGGAGCTGCAGGTATGGTGGGGAGATCCCAGGACAGCTGGAGGGAAGAGGACGCACTGGCAGACAGTATTGCATCGGGGCATTGCCTGAACAAAACCGTTCGCTTCGGGATCTTGGTGCTAGGACTAGGGTGGACTGGCTCCACCCTCTGGTTTCATCTCTCTCCTTGGACCAATGTGATGATGTTGTTGTTTGTAGTTCTCCTTCAGACCGTAGGACACTTTGCCCGGAGCAGACACTTAGTGAAGATGAGGTGCTTTTTGTTGCTCTCTCTGTTCCACCTGTCCCTCCATCCATCTGTCCATACATACATACACATATACATGCATGAATATGTACATCCACACATCTATCCATCTATCTGTCCATCCATTTATCCATCCACCCATCTAGTCATTCATCATCCATCTATCATCATTCATCTATCTTTACCCATTCACCCACCCATTCACTCACCTATCCATCCATCCATCCACCTGTCCATCTGTCTATCTGTCTTACTGCTCACACTGATTCAGACACGTACAAGGCAAGTGCAAGGCAAGCTCCCTACCCACTGTGCTCTCTCAAAACAAATATACAAACAAATTTTAGGACCCTTCAGAAAGGAGTCAACTGCATTGGATAGAACAGTCTGAATGGATGGTGCAGGAGAGGAACAACAAAGCAGGGCAGCGACACATTCACAGAATGGTGAGGACAACGACAACCACAGACACTCAGCCTCAGTCCCTGCTAGTGCCCAAAGTGGGAGTGGAGAGTCGCTGTATGGTCTGCCCCTCCACCTGCCATGCAGGACTATTCTGGATCTAAAACTCCAGTAGGAGTCTGGTGTGTCCGAAACAGTCACCAGGGATCTGAAAAGAACCAACAGTCGAGTTCAGTCATCCCCATCTTGCTTTTGCTTTCCGGGTGCAGACCTCAGGAGAGTCAGTCCTGCCCATCCCAGGCTGCCCACCCTTCCTGACTGATTTCCCTCCTGACCTTTCGGGGTTCTCCAACACCCTTTTCCCACTCGCTGGCCCAATGCGAGGCTGGCGGGACAGATTAATGACAGCTAATAATGGCTGATAGATCTGGACAGCGCCACATAATGAGGTGAGTCTCTCTCGGGCTTCCCAAGTGTCGGCACTAACAAATTCGCCAGGCCCACACGTAATTAGTATGTAAAGGCAGTGATGGCTCAGTAAATCCACGGGGAAGATGGATGGCCCGGGAGGGAATGTTGGGGAGGCGGGAGCAGCGGTCCCCATCAGGCTGCACTAAATCTCCGTGGCTGGCCCAGACCCTTCTGCCCATCGCCAACTGCGGGCAGCTTACCTTTACAGTAACATTATTCCTGCCATGGCTGATAGGCAGAATTTCATTATGTCACCGCTAATGTTTCCATATTTCTGCCAAATGTCACCCTATGTAAATGAGGAGAGGTGAGGGCTTCTCTCCGGCAGTTTCTCCAAAGAGGCAAGGCCTCTGCCCGCCAGCTCTGGAGTTAGTTGATGGAGGAAGGCAGAGGCGGCCCCCAGGCGGGCAGGCGGGAGAGGAATGGGCCCCCATGGCTCTGAGGCACCCAGGGGAGACCAGAAGAGTCAGGGACTGGCCCCCCATCCAGGAAGCCGTGAGCAGAGACGGGAAATGTGAGAAGTGACTCTTGCTTGGGTGGGTCAGTACTTTGCCTGACCTGGTTTGAGCCCAGACCCAGGCCAGAGGAGATGCAAGGTTGGATCTTGGGCTCTGGATTTGAGCCCAGGGATGGAGGCAATGATGAGAAAAGATTCTTACACCTTACAGGGTCAGAGCTGAACTTGAACCCTTCTTTCTGACCCATGGCTGGGTTTCTCTGCATGAGACACTCTCAGGGGGTGAAGTGGGTCAAGGGGCCCGCTCGAAGTCTGTATGTCCCCACTGTGAGAGGAGGGACTTGGATCTCACATTGGCTTTGGGAAAAGACCCACAGACTCTGGAGGTAGCCCAAGCTATCAGGGCCTTGTAGGGTCCCAGCTGAGGTCCCCGCAGGCCCCCTACCCTCCTCGGCCTGATTGGATAGTGTCAAGTGGTCACTTCTGATCTCCCAGTCCCCGCTGTCTTGGCTGAGCTGGTTTCAAAGCCTCTGCCCCAGTGCAATGGGACAGTGAGATTCTGTTGGCTTCTGGGCCCCCTGATTGTCTCCACACTCACAGTCCCCTTCAAAGGGGACATGACTGTCACCCCTTTATTCTGTCTGAGTCACAGGACATTTTGTCTTACTGGTTCCCAGTCCTTGTTCTGCCCCCACTTCTGCCACTGGCTTCTGTAACTTTCTTTTTATAAATGAATGTTTTATTAGGCAAAGTGAATTATTATTATTTTTTTTGGTTTTTGGGTCACACCCGGCAGCGCTCAGGGGTTCCTCCTGGCTCCATGCTCAGAAATTGCTCCTGGCAGGCACGGGGGACCATATGGGGCACCGGGATTCGAACCGATGACCTTTTGCATGAGAGGCAAACGCCTTACCTCCATGCTATCTTCCGGGCCCCTAGGCACAGTGAATTATAAAGCTACTCAGTATTGAGTTTGGGACCAACCATGTTTGGGGTCCTATCCCACCATCAGGCTAACCTCCCCACTTCAAGATCACCAGGGTTCCTAGGGTCCTGCCTCCTCCTTCCCAGACACATTCTTTAATTCTTGTACAATGGGTCTATTGGCTCTGTGGTGTAGACACAGATATTTGCCACCACCCCAGCTGTGTGTCCAACAGAATGATCCCCTTAAAACCCACTTCACTCATGGGACTCCTTTCCTACATACTAGAGACCCTTTCACTCATCTTAACTATACCCCCAAAAGACACACAAGTCCCTCAGCCCCTTCAAATAGTGCTCCCCACCCTCCGTTGCCTGACATCTGACTACAAGCTTGGCAGATCTGGGCTTGGTGGGTGTCTGGATTGGGTAGGGGTCTGGCTTGGTGGGTGTCTAGGTTTTATAGGTGTCTAGGTTGGTGCGTATCTGGGTTTGGTGTCTGTCTGAGATTGATGGGTGTCTGTGTTTGTTTGGTGTCCAGGTTTTGTGTCTGGGTTTTTGGCTGAATCACAGAAAAGCAGCTTCTCTGTATATCAGCAGCATGTGAAGACCCTTTGGGTCTTCAGACCTTTGGATGGTCTGAACAGGGATGAGTGTCTACCTTATCTATATGTTGGAATATCTTAGGGGTCTACAAAAGGGGATGAAACCCAAGTCTAGGCCCAGCTATGATGCTCTGAGACAGGGAAGGAACATTTAAGAGAAAACATGTCTTGATCCAACATGGAGCTTGAACCCAGAATATATTTGAAAAGATTTAAAACTGAGAAGAGAATATCACCGGAAAAGATGAGCAAAACATCTGAGCATCTCCCAGTGTTAGATGATCAGTTGGCACCCCAGGAGGAGACCAGCCTTATCAGATGAGAGAAGGCAAGTTCAAGATCACAGGCAGGCCAAGTGGAGAGAGATTTAGCTGCCAGCATACAAGAACAGAGAAATTTATTTTAATATTGAGGCACCATGATGCAGAGAGTTATTCATAATAGAGTTGAGGCATTTGTTCTCAAACAAACTGCATAATTTTATCTTTTCTTACAGTCTTCCACTGTGTAGACATAATGTTGTTTCCTTATCCACTCATTTGTACTTGGACACAGGTTGTTTCAAGATCTTGCAGTGAATATAGGTGTGCAACTGTCTTCTTAAAGTAGAGTTTTGGGGCCCTGAGGTGGATGCCTGATGGGGGATTGTTGGGTGTAAGTAAGAGCACAATGGGACTCATCATGGGGGAAATAGATGGGTGGGTCCTGGGGGCATGCGGAATTAGATAGGTTTGAAGGAGGTGATACTCTAGTGGAGAGTGTGGGTTGAAATGTTTTGTGCATGACACTCTCCTGGAAAGTTTGGTCCCCCAAGCTGTCACGGTGCCCCAAAATAAAACATTGTTTAGGAGCAGGGGCCAAAGAGATAGCATATCAGGTAGCAGGTAGCACATGGCTGACCTGGGTTCCATCCCCGGCATACTATAGGGTCCCTCAAACCTGCCAGGAATTATTCCTGTACCACAGAGTGTCATATGTGTGGCCCAAATCAAACAAAAATATTTAGAAGCTAAAAGACATACAGTACAAAGTATTCACATTTAACCTAAAATTATTGGATGAGTGGCAAGTCGGTAAAGCACTTATCTTGCATGTGGCTGACCTGGGTTCAATCACTGACACCCCATATGATCCCCCACGCACTGCCTGGGATTGGAGTTCAAACTTGGGAGCAAACCTAACACTATTGATGCAGCCTCAAAATCTCCTCAAACCAAAACAACAAGCACCATCAAATGTGGAAAGGGAAGTTTTGAGGTGGCGTGTGTTTTCTCTGACTTCCCAACACTAGGACAGGGCACGTGGCAAAGGGCCAGGACTTTGTAGCTGTGAGGCCATGGATGTGGTGGCTTCCTGGAGAGTCTAGGACAGTGGGTTGCACTGGTGTAGACAATGACCAGAAACATTGAAGTCCAGCAACCCAACTCCCCAGAATCCAGAGCCCATTATGCATGGAATGGCCTCGACTAGTGGATGGGGCTATTGACTTCCTCCAACATTCGAAGTAGGTTAAAATAGAGGCAAGGATGCACATACAACCCAAAACAAC
>PVKC010049415.1:0-10724 GCA_004027635.1 Crocidura indochinensis | reverse complement strand
GCCAAAGCCATGATTGAAATGTATTTTGAGATCCACACAAGGCGGACACTGACAGAAGCTAGGAGCAGAGTCCTGACTCCTGGAGTGGCCACCCGGCACACAGAAGGCCCGGGAGATAGCATGGAGGTAAGGCGTTTGCCTTTCATGCTAAAGGTCATCGGTTTGAATCCCGGTGCACCTGCCAGGAGCGATTTCTGAGCGTGGAGTAACCCCTGAGCATGGCCGGGTGTGACCCAAAAACCAAAAAAAAAAAAAAGTGGAAAGAGCGTGCTCGCTGTGGCAGCACATATACTAAAATCGGAACGTTACAAAGAAGATTAGCATGGCCCCTGCTCAAGGATGACACGCAAATTCGTGAAGCATTCCATATTTTTAAAAAAAAGTGGAAAGAGTTGCATATGACTCACGAGCCACAGCTTGGTGACCACTGGAAGAGATACAGGGGTTCTTCGCCCTTGAAGCATACTTCTATGGGAACTACTACAGGCTCCATAAACATTTTCACATCCCAAGGTCTTTTTTGGTGCCAAGAAATTTTCCATTCAGACCTCTGTAGCTAGAGATCTTGGTATTTGGGAAGATCATTGGATGAAAGCTAGGAATGAGTCTTTCTTTACTATTCTAGAAATTCTGTTCCATCACTATTGTTGTAATCAATCTTTTGTAATTGGTTTTTGTCAGAGCCTAGGACAAAGCCTAGGATAGAGTCTTTCAGTATGATTCCAGAATTTCTGCTCAGTCGTAGTTGTCAAAGTCAGACCTCTGGAAATAGAGATCTTGGTTTTTAGCACAAATCCTAGGTCCAGGCCTAGGCTAAGATCTTTCTTATTGGTCCCACTATGGTTTCTGCCCAGTCATGTTTGTCAAAGTCAGTCTTCTGTAGTTAGCGATCTTGGTGTTTACACAGAGGAAAGTATGACATGTCTACTGATTTCATCAGAACTTTAGGTGATGAGATAGGCCAACCCTCGCTTAGGTCAAGTTTCTGCCATTTTCTCATTGTCAGATGTCATATCAAAACTGGTGCAAGTTGGTGCCAGAGCGGTATTAAGAATTTCTCAGGGAGGAGTTTGGTTCCTGGTGCTGTTGCTGGGAACTGTGTCGGTTCTACTTCTGGTATCTGGGGTCACAACCCATTCATGTTGCTGAAAATCCCATGATTGAGTTATTTCTGATTGCTATTTAATATTCTATTGTGTATAAGAACCACATTTTCATCATATACTTATCTGTTGTTGGTCATTGAGGTTGATTTCAAATTTTGGCTATTGTGCTGAGAGCTGCAATAAATAGTGAAGTGCATACATAATTTGGGATGAATGTCCGTACATCTTGGGGATAGATATTCAGGAGTACGATTGCTGAGTCATATGGCAGCTGAGTTCTGAGTTTAATGAGCACTCTCCATACTGTTTTCCATAGGGGTTGGAGCAGGCACCAGTAGTGAATAAGAATTCCTTTCTTGCCACATCCCTGTCAACAGAGATTGGTCCCATTATTTTTGATGTGTGCCATCCTCACTGGTGTAAGGTGGTATCTCATTGTTGCCTTACTGATGAGTGATGGTGAGCGTGTTTTCATGGGTCTATTGGTCATCTTTCAGACTTCCTTGGAGGTGTCTATTCATTTCTTCTCTCCATTTTATTTCTTCTCCCCATTTTTCAATAGCTTTATTAGATTATTTTGGATCTTAGCTTTCTGAGTGCTTTTTATATTTGGATATCACACCTTAATTTGAAGTGTTGAGTGCAAAAAATTTCCCATTCTGTTTTCCCTTTCTGTCTTCTAGTTTTAACCAGGGTTTCATTCGCCATACAGAAACCTTTTAGTTTGATGTAGCCTCATTTATTTAGGTTTGATGCTAAAGTTCTTATCATTGACATTCTATCCTCAAAGACATTTTTGATACATAGGTCTTCAAGTGTTCTGCCTATTTTTTCCTCAATAAACATTATAAATTCTTGTCTTTTATCCATTCTGAATTGACTTTTGTGTGAGGTGTGAAGTATGGATCAATATTTAATTTCTTACAGTATTTATCCAGTTGTTCCAACACCATTTGTTGAAGAGACTGTCTTTGTTCCATTTCAAGTTATTGGCTATTTTGTCGAATATTAGTTGACCATATATTTGGGGCTATAACTCTGGATATTCTATTCTAACTACTGGTCTGAGACTCTGTCTTTGTTCCAGTTCCGTGCTGTTTTTATCCCTATGGCTTTATAATAAAGCTTCAGGTTAGGTAAAGAGATTCCACCACAGCATCTGTTTTTTCAGTATGTATTTGACTAACCTGGGTTTTTTGTGGTCCCATATGAATTTTACAGTTGATTTTTCTAAATCCTTAAAAATGATGTCTGATAGCACAACGGTGTTTTCCTTGCAAGCAGACGATCCAGGACCAAAGGTGGTTGGTTCAAATCCTGGTGTCTCATATGGTCCCTGTGCCTGCCAGGAGCTATTTCTGAGCAGACAGCCAGGAGTAACCCCTGAGCACCGCCGGGTGTGGCCCAAAAACTAAAAAGAAAAAGAAAGAAAAATGATGTCTGATTTTGGATAGGGTTTGCGTTGAATCTATATAGAAGTTTACGTAAGATAGTCATTTTGACGAAGTTGATCTACCTACCCATGATCATGGGATTTTCTTTCATTTCCTTAGGTCCTCTTCAATATCTTTCTGAATGTTTTGAAATTTTCTTTTTTTTTTTTGTGGTTTTTGGGTCACACCTGGCAGTGCTCAGGGGTTACTCCTGGCTCCATGCTCAGAAATTGCTCCTGGCAGGCATGGGGGACCATATGGGGCACCGGGATTCGAACCGATGACCTTTTGCATGAAAGGCAAATGCCTTACCTCCATGCTATCTCCCAGGCCCCATTGAAATTTTCATAGTATAGATCCTTCAATTTTCTTGTAAGGTTGATTCTTAGGCACTTGATATTTTTTGGATACTATTTTAAATGGGATTGTCTCCTTAATCTCTTTCTCCTCTACTTCATTATTTGTATAGAGGAATGCTACTGTCTTTTGCGTAGCAGACCACTTTGCTATATTGGTTTATTGTTTCTAGGAGTTTAGACTCTTTAGGGTTTTAGATGTAAATCATCATATCATCTGCAAAAAGAGATAGTCTGACTTCTTTCCCTATTTGGATTCCTTTGATTACCTTCTTTCATCTGATAGCTATTGCTAGGTCTAGTTCCTGACCTTAATGGAAACACTTTCAATATTTTGACCTAAAGGATAATGTTGGCTGTGGACTTTATATAGATAGCTGTAACTATCTTGTAGAAAGCCAGCTCTATTTTGCTGAGTGTTTTAATAATGAATGGGTGTTGGATTTTGTCAAACGCCTTTTCTGCACTGATTGATATAGCCAAGTGATTTTTGTCTTTCATGTTGTTGATGTTGTTTATGGTGTTGATTGATTTTCGTATGTTGAACCATCCTTGCATCCCTGTAAGAAACCCACTTTTTCATGGTTTATAATTTTTTTGATGTATTGAGGATTTTTGCATATATGTTCATTAGTGAGAATGGTCTGTAGTTTTATTTCTTGGTGGTATCTTTGCTATCTTTGGGAATGAGTGTAATATTAGACTCATAAAGGAAATTAGTAAGGATTCCTTCTTTTCAATGTTTTGGAAGAGCCTGTGAATCAATGGTAGTAATTCTTCTCGAAATGTTTGATAGAATTCTCCTGTAAAACCATCTGGACCTGGGCTTTTGTTCTTGGGGAGTTTTTTAATTATTGATTCAATTTCCTTAGATCTAACTGACTTGTTTGGACTTTCTGCATTCTCCTTAAGGAGTCTCATAAGATGATATTTTTCTCTCAGGTTTGAAAAAACTCCTGAGAGAAAGTCATGTCAGAAAGGCCCGCTCTGAGCTGTTCAAGCTGATCTCTGCGTGGATTGTCTGTAACATGATTTCCAAGGCTGTGACATTTTTTCTCTCTGCCCCTTTAAACCTTCTGCAGTAAGAGATGACAGAACCAAAAGCCATCAAGCCAAACTTGCACCCCCACTGGGCAGTCTCTCTACCTGGCACCATAGAAGTTCCCTTTATTCCTCCAAGCTAAATATGCATAGTTTTCATGTTTTACCCAAAACACAAAAACATCTTCCTCTCTACCTGATAATTGCAAAATTACTCATAAATATTTCTCATTTCCCCATAGCTAGCTCCTTATCACTACCTGAGTTTTCACTTTCTTTGTCCTCATACAAAATTACTAGATGAACCCCCAAATCAGAAAATTCCTTCTCTTCTCTGGACCTCTTTAGATGCAAATTTCAGCTAGCATCTTTTGTCCTGGTTTTTTCTCTGCCACTCCATATGCTAATTCCAGCTTCAATCCAGGAGTCAACCCCCCTTTCTTTCTGGCTTGCCTTACATTCCAAAGTTTACTTTAAAAAGGCTCCCTGAATTTAATAAAGTGCCCTCGCTTCTTTTCATTTGCGTGGACCCCATGCAAACGCGTGGTCTCTCATTTCTACACTAATATTTTCTGTTAGCAAATATCTCCTCCGTCCCGCTTTCTCCCACGAGTTACAAGGTCTCGTGAACGTAAAATAATTTATGTTGCAGGCATTAGTAGTCTGCGACAGGACCTGGGCTTTTGTTCTTGGGGAGTTTTTTAATTATTGATTCAATTTCCTTAGATCTAACTGACTTGTTTGGACTTTCTGCATTCTCCTTAAGGAGTCTCATGAGATGATATTTTTCCATAAAACTGTTGGTTTCCTCTGAGTTCTTTAACATAACTGAGTATAGCTTATCATAATAAATCCTCGTGTTGTGTTGTATTTCTTTGGGGTACTGTTGTAATCTCTCCCCATTCATTTGTGATCCTATGTATTTAGGTGGCTTCCCTCTTTTTGTGTGTGTGTGTGAGTCTTGCCAGCAATTTGTCTATCTTGTTTATTCTTTTGAAAAAGCAACTCCTGGTTTCATTGAATTTTTTGTATTATTTTCTTAATTTTTATGCTGTTTATTTCTGCTCTGGTTTTTATTATTTCTTGTCTTCTGCTTGTGTTTGGATTTCTCAGCTGCTGTTTTTCCAGATCCTTAAGGTATCTCTTTAAACTGTTGATCTTATCATTTTACCTCTTTCCTGACATAGGCCTGTATTGCGATGAGTTTCCCCCTCATTGCTGCTTTTGCTGTGTCCCACTGATTTTGACAATTTGTCTCTTCATTATTATTTGTCTCAAGGAATCTTTTTATTTCTTCCTTTAGTTCCTCTTTGATCCAGCTGTTGTTGAGCAACATGTTGTTTAATCTCCAGGTGTTGGATTGTCTCCATAGCTTCTTTTTACAGTCAATCTTGATCTCTGTTGCATAGTGATCTGATAGTGTAATTCTAATAATCCTTATATTTGTGACTTTGTGCACTGGTGGCAAATGAGTCTCCAGTCTGAGTGATGTGAGTCTGGGCACTGTTGGTGGGTTGGGTCGGGTTCACCCAATTCTTATTCTTATAAGCTATTCCTCCTAATAATATGCTCTTTATTTGGGGGGGTTGGGCTTTGGGTTTTGGGCCACACCCGGCAGTGCTCAGGGGTTACTCCTGGCTCAGAAATAGCTCCTGGCAGCCACGGGGGACCATATGGGACACCGGGATTCAAACCAATCACCTTTGGTCCTGGATCGTCTGCTTGCAAGGCAAGCACCACTGTGCTATCTCTCAGGGCCCTAATAATATGCTCTTAATTTGCACTTGCAGTTGAAATGTCTCTTATCAATCAAGTGCTCCTCTGCTAAAAGACCTTTAGGACTCATGTGCTTTTTAATATGTTTATATGCTATACAATCTATTAATAGTGCTCTAGAAGAATCAGCAACTTTTCAACTCTAGGACTGTAAAAATATTACAAGTAAAGTTGTATTAGAATGCAAGGAAGATAATTCTCACAGTTTTCACACCCACTTCCACTTTTTAACCCTACATACATACAAACACAAAAAATACACACAAGTCCTATAAAGATTCAAAGAAATGATTGCCTTCTTATACTAGTTTGAGTATGAACAGTACTTTCACTGTAAACAGATACTGATCTGGAATGCTCAGGGCAGCACCTGATAATTATCTAATGTTAACAATTACACCAGAGAGGGGAATTCTTCTTTTACAAGGTAATGATGAAATTAAAAAAAAAAAAACACGTGGGATTTAGTACCTAATTGCATATTGAAAGGTTTGTTCTAGAAGTAGGTAGACATTTATCGGTAATATTTTTGAGATACAGAGAAATCTAACCCTCAGTTCTTATCTTCCACCTAAATATGGCATTTGAAAGAATATCTGTCTTTTTCCAAAATCGGTTTTATTATATAAATGGTCCTCGTAAATTACAATAAGTAATAGATACTTTGGGAAGTTCAAGGAAGTTATAATCAAGATAAAGGTCACACAGAAAGTATAAATATACTACAAAATGTATTTTTTTTCTTTTCTTGCCTTACATTGAAATTTGACATAAGGAATTAGGAAAGCAGTAGAAACATTAATATTAACATAAATAATAGCAAAAATAGTTTTAGAGCTGTGTGTAGTTCTATTCCACGCACACATTTTGTGTCATGTTATTTAATAATCAAAGCAACTCTAAGGAAGTAATTTTTGTGTAAGTTTAAATGCTTTTGCCTGAAAAACAACTCAACATAATGTAAATAATAACAAAGAAGATATTTTATTTCAAATAACAACATATTAGATTTGGGTACTTCTAGATAAGGAATTTAGCAGCTAAATGATAGCTGTTATCAATGACAAAGCTTCCTTTACCTCATTCCCTCTGACGTTGAGGCATTGTGTAGGCCTTGTCTCTCAGAGTTATGAGAGTAGTTGCTATGAGAATTGGTCTCACACAATATCTGCATGATAATGAAGACAAATTCCTAGTTGCTGATCCATAGATTTTCCTTATGACTTATTTTATATGCAATTTACACATATCTATTTGTCAAATATAATGTTGCAACCTCCTTGATATTTTATAAGCTCCTCTTGGAATGAATAGAATTTCTTTTACTGGATTAAATTAACAATAGTTAATCCTGAGATCAAAAGTTTAGATTTCTGGGGCCCGGGAGATAGCATGGAGGTAAGGCGTTAGCCTTTCATGCAAAAGGTCATCAGTTCGAATCCCGGTGCCCCATATGGTACCCCGTGCCTGCCAGGAGCAATTTCTGAGCATGGAGCCAGGAGTAACCCCTGAGCGCTGCCGGGTGTGACCCAAAAATCAAAAAAAAAAAAAAGTTTAGATTTCTGTATGTCCAAGGGTATGTCCAAGATCTGAACAATAAAGTTGTGGTAGCAAAGAAGCAGGGGAAGAAAGAAATAGATTTTACAAAAAGGCAAAGATATCTACCATGAATTTACTGTTTTTGTGAAAAACTGAAAGCAATTTTTTTTTTATCAATTAACTTTTCTCTATATCAAGATCTAAATTCTGGTTAAAACTACCAGAAATTTTTAGGATCTTTGTGGTGATTAAATAAACTTCCATACCTCTGAGAATCAAAACAGCCATAGATTCCCTCAGAATTATTCCTTTTTTAGGAGCCTAGAGAGATTGAATAGGTAAGGCATAACTGGCTTCTCTGTTTAGTGTCACACATTGTGTCTTGAGCACTGCCAGGAGTGACAGAGTCAGAGCTAAGAGGAAGTCCTGAGAAACGCTGGATATGGCCACAAGGCAAATATATATATATATATATATATATATATATATATATATATATATAATAAAATAATTTGTTCTATTTAAATGTTTTCTATTTGATATTATAGTGACAATTGCTAAGTATATGCTATTTTAATCAATAACAATGTCTAAGACAGTTTACTTCTTACTCTCTCAGGAAAACTAGCTATTTTCATTATATCAATATAAAAGATAGTTTCTGGATATCTAGCTACTAGTTCTTAAAAATGCACATTTTGAAGTTGAAGTTGAATAAGAATATTTTTCTCACAGAGATCATAGCATTATTACTTTGGGAGAAAAGTAGAAATTATTACTTATTTTTATTATTTTGGTCATTGTTTATTATAAAAATCAGGCAAAAGTTGACTACCATTTTTTTTTTTTTGTTTTTTGTTTTTTGTTTTTTGGGCCACACCCGGTGAAGCTCAGGGGTTACTCCTGGCTATACGCTCAGAAACTGTTCCTGGCTTTCAGACCATACAGATGCCAGGGATTGAACGCAGGTCAGTTTTGGGTCAGCTGCATGCAATGCAAATGCCTTACTGCTGCTCTATCGCACTGCCCCCTATTTTTATTATTTTGTAATAACATTTTTACTTAAATACCATTATTACAAACATGATTGTAGTTGGGTTTCAGTCATAAGAAGAACCTCCTCTTCATCAGTGCAACATTCCCACCACCAATGCCCTCTATTTCCCTCCTTCCTGACCCCCTTCATGCCTGTATTCAAGTCAGACATTCTACTTCTCTCTTCATTAACATCGTCAAGGTGTTAGTGTAGTTATTTATGTAACTGCACTCACCACTCTTTGTGGTAAATTTCATATCATAAGCTGATCTTCTGACCCACAGAATCTCTGAGCATTATTACAATAATGTCTTTTCTTTTTCTTAAAACCCATAGATGAGTGAGACATCTGTATGAATAGTTTCCATGTTCATAGACGTATAGAAACATTTCATGACTGCATCTTTCCTGATTGCTGCATAATATTTCATTGTATTTATGTACCACAGTTACTTTAGTCATTCATCTGTTGAAGGGCATCCTGGTAGTTTCCAGAGTCTAGCTATTGTAAATAATGGTAAATAAAAATTGTAAATGATTTATTGCAATAAATATAGGTGTAAGGAAGTTATTTTAGTAGTTTATTTTTGTGTTCCTAGACTACAACCCTAGGGGTGGTATAGCTGGATCATATGGGAGCTCAATTTCCAGTTTTTTTGAGGAATCTCCATATGGTTTTTCATAAAGCCTGCATAGATGGTGTTCCCACCAGCAGTGAATGAGAACTCCTTTTCCCCCACAACCCCACTAGTACTGATTCTTCTTGTTCTTTGTGATGTGTGCCAGTACTGTGGCACCAGATGGCACCTCATAGTTGTTTTGATTTGCATCTCCCTGATGATTAGTGATGAGGAGCATTTTTTCATGTGTCTTTTGGCCATTTATATTTCTTCTTTGAGGAAGTGTCTGTTCATTTCTTCTTCCCATTTTTTTTTGATGGGGTTAGATTTTTTTTTCTTGTTAAGTTCTGTCAATACCTTGTATATCTTAGATATTATTACCTTATCTGATGGGTATTGGGTGAAGAGTTTCTCCCATTCTGTGGGTGGATTTTGTATCGTAGGCAATATTTCTTTTGAGGTGCAAAGCTTCTCAGCTTAATATTTTAATAAGAAAAATATTTAAAAGGCAGATTTAGATGAGTTCATTAAAATGTTTAGGTGACAATATTATACTGATATAATTCTGATAATATGTACTAAATGGATAATAAAGTTAATAAAAAACTTCACATAATAAACTCACTTGTATGATGATTAAATTCACCCATCACATTTTTTCTTTCAAATACAACACTATTTTTGCTTTTCTTGTGTTTACTTATAACTTGAAAACAAAACTTATAAACATATGCCTTATGTATTCTTTAAGGAAAGTCATATTAAGATTTCTAAGAATAGCAAAGAAGTGGATCAAACACTTATGAAGTTCATCTGGAACAATAAATACCCTCAAATAGCTAAAGCACTCCTAGGGAAAAGGAAAATGGGAGGCATTACTTTCCCCAACTTTAAACTGTACTACAAAGCATTAGTTATCAAAACAGTATAGTATTGGAATAAAGACAGACCCTCAGATAAGTGGAATAGGCTTGAGTTCTCAGACATTGTCCCACAGACATACAATTACCTAATTTTTGAAAAAGGAAATCCTTTGTGGAGCAGGGAAAACCTCTTCAACAAGTGGTGCTGGCAGAACTGGTTAGCCACTTGCAAAAGAGTGAACATAGACCCTCAGTTAACATCATGTATGAAGGTAAAATTCAAATGGATTAAAGACCTTGATATCAGACCTACTACCATAAGGTATATAGAGCAACATGTCGGTAAAACACTCCATGACATTGAAACTAAAGGCATCTTCAAGGAGGAAACTGCACTTTCTAAACAAGTGGAAGCAGAGATCAACAGATGGGAATACATTAAACTGAGAAACTTCTGCACCTCAAAAGAAATAGTGACCAGGATACAGTCACCCACCGAGTGGGAGAAACTATTCACCCAACATCCATCAGATAAGGGGCTAATATCCAAAATATACAGGGCACTGACAGAACTTTACAAGAAAAAAAGCATTTAATTCCATCAAAAAATGGGGAGAATAAATGAACAGACACTTTGATAAAAAAGAAATACAAATGGCCAAAAGGCACATAAAAGAATGTTCCTCATCACTAATAATCAGGGAGATGCAAATCAAAACAATGATGAGATACCACCTCACACAACAGAGATTGGCCCACATTACAAAGAATGAGAATAATCAGTGCTGGCGGGGATGTGGAGAGAAAGGAACTCTTTTATTTATTTATTTTATTTAGACACCTTGATTACATACATGATTGTGTTTGGGTTCCAGTCATGTAAGTGCAATGTTCCCATCACCATTGTCCCAAATCTCCCTCCACCCCACCCTACCCCTGCCTGTACTCTAGACA
>PVKC010049414.1:0-10776 GCA_004027635.1 Crocidura indochinensis | reverse complement strand
GTTCTGAATGCATCTTTGCAGCCAGCTTAAGTTGACATATGAGGGGCCAGAGCAGTGGTGCAAGTGGTAAGGCATTTGCCTTGCCTGCACTAGACTAGGATGGATCACGATTCGATGCTCCAGCATTCCATATGGTTCCCAAGCCAGAAGAGATTTCTGAGTGCATAGCCAGGAGTAACTCCTGAGCGTCACAGGGTGTGTCCCCCCAAAAAAGTTGACATATGAACTTACTTTAATACAACTTTAAGGAAATGTGTATTTATTTCTATTTTATTTTGTTTTATTTTGGGGCCACATTCAGTAGCACTCAGGCAGTACTCCTAGCTCTGTGCTCAGAAATCACTCCTGGAAGGCTTGCTGGCAATCAAACCTTGCAAACATTCAATGCTAATGCCCTTACCCTTTGCTATTGCTCCGGCTCCAAAAGTGTGTTCTTTTTTAATTAGGAGATCAAAAATAATGACCTTTTTGAAAAATGAAATAAGGGGATGAGAGATAATAGAGTGGGTAGAGTGCTTGCTTTGCATCTGCCACCTGTGTTCAATTCTGGCATCCCATATGGTTCCCTGAGCCTGCCAGGAGTAATTTCTGAGTGCAGAGCCAGGAGTAACACCATCATCAGTGCCACCAATCTGTGTTTCTTTTTAGCTTACTTTACTGAAAGAAAATGCATCACATCGTTGAACATAATGCATTTGCTTCCAGATAAGTAAGAGCAAAGTTATTATTAAAAAGGAACATATAGAGTTTCTGTTTTTGTGTGGAGCCTGGCATTGCAGAAGTGAGGTGACCTGTCCCTCTTGGGAAGGCCTATTTGGCCCCTCTAATAGGCTTCAGTATTGAGTTGTCAACTCAGCCCTGAACTTGTCCTCTTTGTTTCAGCTGGGTTGGCTTCATAATGGCAGCGTCATTGAGTGGGCTGGTAAATATTTACAACTGGCTTTGAAGGGAAGGAAGAAGCCAGATTTATAGTGTTTCCCTTTTCTGTGGTAGAAATACTCCCACCATTACCTATTTCCAGCTACACCAGTAGCTCATTGTGACATTTAGTCACCGCTCAGATCTCAGGTACCAGTGACTCATTCATTGGTGACCCCACTAAGATGGGGTGAGCTCAAGAGAGTCAGTATACAGGCCCCAGGGGTTTTCAGGTTGTACACTACATTTGCAGACTCACATCTCCCCAGGCTGACCTCCCCTAACCGACCCTCACCCCTACACTGTGTCTTGTAGGTGACCTGGGAGCCTGGTAGCCACAACTCACTGTCCTCCACATGTGGCCGAGTTGTGAATGTGTTTGACTTTGTAGTTATTTGACTTTGTAGTTCTTTGTCACTGTGGTTTATTGAGAGGTATTTCTGAGCAGCTATTCTAGCTGAGATGCTGTTCCACTTAAGAGGTCATGCCCTTTCTGCTAACCTCTCTAGAAACCTGCCTAACAGGAGGCATGGAGTGACTTTGAGGCAGAGAACTGAGTGTCAGGAATGAAAATCAGACCACAAAAGGTGCTTTTTTTTTTTGCATATCTTTATTTAAACAGCTTGATTACAAATATGATTGTAGTTGGGTTTCAGTTATGCAAAGAACACCCCGCTTCACCAGTGCAACATTCCCATCACCAATGTCCCAGATCTCCCTCCTCACTGTACTCTAGACAGGCTTTCAATTTCCCTCATACATTCTCATTGTCAGGATAATTCGCAATGTAGTTATTTCTCTAACTAAACTCATCACTCTTTGTGGTGAGGTTCATGAAGTGAGCTGTAACTTCCAGCTCTCCTCTCTTTTGTTTCTGAGAATTACTGCAAAAATGTCTTTTATTTTTCTTAAAATCCACAGATGAGTGAGATTATTCTGTGTCTCTCTCCCTCTGACTTATTTCACTCAGCGTAATAGATTCCATGTACATTCATATGTAGGAAAATTTCATGACTTCATCTTTTCTGATGGCTGCATAATATTCCATTGTGTATATGCACCACAGTTTCTTTAGCCATTCATCTGTTGAAGGGCATCTTGGTTGTTTCCAGAGTCTGGCTATTGTAAGTAGCACTGCAATAAATATAGGTGTGAGAAAGGGATTTTTGTATTGTACTTTTATGCTCCTTGGGTATATCCAAAGGTGCTTGTTAACCAGCTACCTCAATCCAGGGGCTCATTTGGGGAAGGAGCAAATACACCTGTCACTGATTACCCTGCCAGAGCAGCGTAAGAAGGACAACACCATACCCACCAGCCCAGGAATTGTGGGCTGAGGGTTGCTTGCAGGCTGGTGGCTTGGACCTCTGCAAGGTAGCTGGGAAGACTCAGCTCAGCTTTGACCTCAGCTTAGAGAAGCAGGTTGGAAGTGGCCCAACTGCATCAAGAAACCAAAATGGTGGACATGGAGTGACATGTAGGGCTGGAGTCCTCTCTAGTTTGCCTGGGGCAGGTATGGGGTATGAATGTGATATGTGCACGTAGAGAGGTGTGTGTGTATGGATATGTGGGTGTGTACATGTTTGTGGGTGTGTTGTGTAGTGAATGTATATATGTGTGTAGGTCTATAGATATATAAAGATATGTATGTGTGGGTATAAATAACTGTGTATATAGGATATGTGTGTATAAAGTATATATTTGAAAGGATGTGTGTGTTTATATATGTACATGGTATGTGTATGCGTGTGGATATTAGATATGTGAAAGTGTGTGTACAGCATTATATGTGGATATGGGTGTGTATATTTGTGAATATGATACTGTGAGTATCATATTTTTGTGTGTGAGTGTATATGTGAATATTGAATATTGTATATTGTGTGTATGGTATTTGGATGTGTGTGTGTGTTTGTGTGTGTATAGGACAGACCCAGACATCTCCCCTAAAGGATGGAATGCTTTCTTGGTATTCCCATTTAGTCAGAACCTCCAGTTACTGAAAAACCTGTGTTTAGTCTCCCAGAGCCCAAACTAAACTTGCTTTGGTCCTGACTGGACCAGAGTTTCTTATGGAAGGCAGGAGTCAGGGTCACATAGGGAAATGGAAAACTGCTTATTCTTGAAGGGATAAAGTTTGCTTTCTCTAGGTAGTTATTAATTACTGTCCCCTCAGCATGGCGTCTACTACAGTCATCTATGGGTGCTGGTATTAAAAATAGATTGGGTATGGGGGCTTCCAGGTGTGGAGCTTCCATTTACAGTGCTAAGCTGCAGCTGACTCAAAGGACAGAAAAGATGAGCAGGAAAGTGAAGTGGCTACTCATGACCAGGTCAGACTTGGAGCTGTGAGAAGTGGACTAGTAAGGTCCACAGCTACAAGCCGTCTCTATCTCTTCTTTTAGTTGAGGATAACACTCACTCCTAACTGTTTTAGAGATAAAGTTCCACAACTCTTCAAATATGTCCCCTTGCCCTGCCCGCCCCAAGACCTTTTAGAGGGTGCTGGGGAAGGAAGGCAGCTCTTTGACTTGTGATTATCAAGGAGTTTGCAAACTCATAACAAACTGTCAAATGTATTTGAAAATATAATTAAAAGTAAGTAACCGACAGTGATCCTCTGAAAAGTTTTCTTTTAAGCAGTGGTGGTGTAAAAGAGTGAAAGGTACAATGCTAGATTGATAACATGAGACATTGTCTTTGTGGATTATGGCTAGGAAATAAGTTTTTTTTAAATAAAAATTTTTCAAAAGGGGCTAATAGAGCTTTTCACATACTCTGGTTATATATAGTCAACATTGTCAGAGCTGCAGAAAAAAATTGGTGGGAAATGTTATAAATTATAATGATATATAAATTATAAATGTTATAAATTATATAGAATATCCCCTTCCTGGAAGAATCTAAGACTATGCTTGAAACTCTTGAGTTTGGTGGGGTGTGGATCAGTGATAAGGGCCTTGTTTTGCATACACGAATCCCTATACTCACTTTTAGGGGATCCCCCTCCACAGGACAAGGAAGAAGCTCTCTAGATGGATTCAGGTGAGATAATGAACCTCATGACTTCCCTTTGAGTGAAGATGCTACCATGATGATATCTATTTCAAGTGGATGAGACAATACTTTCATTCAAGCATTAACTCAGCTTTCTAAAGATAGAAATAAAATGTTGCATTCTGTGTTAATGACGCATTTATTCTGGGCTCTCAGACCTCACCCTGATATAGAACTGAATCATATAGAAATTTACTGCATGCACAATAAAACCATGGCATTTTTGTTTGGTAATTGGAAAACAGTCTCCTGCCCCTGGATGCTGAATGCGAAGTCAAGAAGATACCATCAGAGAAGTGTCGGCTTCATGTTCTAACAAGAGCATCTGCTATCTTTAGATTTTGGCTGGCAATTTCTTAGGTCCCTCATTCTCTTTATTACCTAAAGGTAATCATGTTTGCCTCAAGTTTGGTAGTATTTTTAGACTTCCCCTGAGAGGAATGCATATAAAATGGTTGAAGTGATCAACTCATTTCCATTGAGTGTGGAAGAAAAGTTTATGGAAGAAAAAGGAAAAAGAACTATAGCACGTAAGCACTGGCTTCAAACAAAACAAACCAATGATAATGATTCAAGTGTTCTCAAGCACAGTTCAATCTTCAGCCTGTAGGACAGGCCCTCTCTCCTTCAGGGAGGCACATGGGCCAGCTCTGCTCACTGGTGACTCATGCCAACAAAACTGGAAGCTTCGCCCACGGAGGAGAGGGTAATTGCATTTCTAGGATGGCTCAGTCTTCTCTCGTTCAGTTTACTCACAAAGGTGCTAATTAGGGGAAATCGTTATCGTGTTATTTTTTTCACTTTAACATCTGTTCCCGAGGAGCTGGACACAGCAAACGAAGTCATTTCGTAGAAGCTGCCAGGGGAGTTTGGGAAGAAAGGGGTGGGGGTGTGTACTTCTGAGTCACTGTCATAATCTGGGAGAGAGTGAGCCAGAAACTGGTGTAGGAAAAGACGCTACAGCTGCACATATCCTGTGCCCAGGTAAATGAACTATTCTGGCTCAGATTAGAAACTGACAGGGCCAGGGCTGTATCAGAAATCAAAACAAATCAAACTTTTGCATCAAGGAGTTAAATGGTAAATAAGGGAACTATACACCTTTCCTTCCTCGCCCCTTCCTTTATATTTATTTATTTTTATTTTTTATTTTTTTGTCACACCTAAACTCCCTTAAGGACTACTCCACATTCTAGGTATAGGACTTGCTTTTGGATTTGGGGGACCATGTTGAGCTAAGCAACTCCCTTAAGGACTACTCCACATTCTAGGTATAGGACTTGCTTTTGGATTTGGGGGACCATGTTGAGCTAAGCAACTCCCTTAAGGACTACTCCACATTCTAGGTATAGGACTTGCTTTTGGATTTGGGGGACCATGTTGAGCTAAGCAACAGATAACTGAGCAAAGCAGTTATCTGGTCCATAACTCCCTTCTTTTCTCTCTCTTTCTCTCTCTCTCTCTCTCTCTCTCTCTTTCTCTCTCTCTCTTTTGCAGTTATGGGGATTATCAAATCATCAGGTTCTCACACAGGTAAGGAAACCAGGCATTCTACTACTGAAAAGCATCCCAGCCTTTATTTTTGCTTTATATTTTGAGATTTGGTTATGTTTGCTTCCTGCATTGTTATAGATGCTTACAGGGCTTACCTCATTGAATACCAATAGGAAGGTTAGAGTCAAGGTCGGTGTATTATTCCTATTTTATAGATCTCAACTGTGTACCCATAGATAAAGAAACTGAGGCAAAAGGTCATTGAAGAACAAGTTCAGGGGAAGTCTAGTTCTAAATTAAATCTCACAACTGAAAGTGAAATATGAACTATTATTTAATACATGCAATTGTTAGTATTTTAATGAAATAAATAAACTTGGCTTGCAAAAAAAGGTGTTCAGAGCCTAGAATTAAAAGCTTCTGGAATCCAGTAATCCAATATCTGATGATAGTTGAAGAGTCTCCTGTTTTCTTGCTGTTTTCCCTAAAATTCCCTGCTAATATTTTATGTGCCTTCAAGTATGAAGACTCATTCAAATATCCAAGCTGGGATCTAAGAAAGAAGTAACTAAAATCAAGCAAACACTTGCTTGCATTGTACTTGTGAAGAGCTGCCAATCACCTAAGACAAGTTATAGAAGACTATCAGATGATTGCTTCTCCATTACCTTATCTAAAGCCCATAAAGTATTGTCAATATTATTACTTCCTTTACCTTTATTTTGTAGTGAGGTCAAAGGCACAGTGAAATCTAAAAGCTTTCATAATTTCTGAAGGAAGCTGCATAGAAAGTCATTTGTGTTATAGAAAACACAAGGCTATAAAAAACCCTATATGAGGATCTGTGTAAAAACCAAGATCTCGGGGGCTGGGCGGTGGCGCTGGAGGTAAGGTGCCTGCCTTGCCTGCACTAGCCTAGGATGGACTGCGGTTCGATCCCCCGGTTTCCCATATGGTCCCCCAAGCCAGGAGCGACTTCTGAGCGTATAGTCAGGAGTAACCCCTGAGCGTCACTGGGTGTGGCCCAAAAACCAAAAAAAAAAACCCCAACAAAACAAACAAACAAACAAAAAAACAAGATCTCTAATTAAAATCGCCTGAGACAACCTCAATTGAGTAGAACTCTTCCTGGGACCTGAAGAATGTCCTTGGGTTTGGACTATTAATATGCCCAGAGCCTTGTAGTTGGTCTTATGACAGGATGCGTTGTGGGTAGAAACAACCTGTTTTTTTTTTTTAGGCCAAGGGTATTTGATTTTTAATTTCCCTAATGTTTGCTGTGACTATGAAAAAAACAATACAAAACAAAACAAAAAACCTCATTCCCCCCTTAAAATTTTTTTATTTGTATCTTCTAGATAGGGGCTCCCACTTTTTCATAGAACCTTGGTTGCCAAGTGGTCTCAGGTACATTGGTTGAGGGAAAAAAAGGTCAGAATGAAATACGTAACCATAATCAATGACAATAGAATCAAGAGACCCAAACTATAACAGTCTAAACTAAAAATGAGCCTATTATACTGGCAGGCCAGGGGGCTAAGGGTGGGGGCATGGGAACTTTGGTGAAGGGAGGTCAACACTGGTGGTGGGAATGGCCCTAATTCACTGTTTGTCACTATATGCATAAAATCCAAGTATAAAGGACTTGTAATTCACAATGGTCTTAATAAAAATAATAAAAAAACAAAAAAGCAAAAAAACACAGCAACCATGTGTGCTGCCAGAGAGATAGGACAGGGTTAAGATGCTTGCTGCTTGATTTGCATGTGGCTGACCCTCATTTGATCCCAGGTACTGTTGTTTACTGAGCACTACCTGGATTTAACCCTTGACTGCAGAGCCAGGAGTGAGTCCCAAAAGCCCTGCTGTGTGTGCTCCATATTCCCCAGATATGAATACCAATACATATTCAACTAACTTGGGAGTATATAAAAATTAAAGTTTTAAAAATACTTGACTAAAGTCTTGTATAATTTTTTTTTTCAGTTTATTCTATAAGACACTCTGCTCTGCAATTTCACTGTTTCTTTTTGGTTTGGTTTTGGGGCCACACCCAGCAGATCTGAGGGTTTATTCAGAGTTCTGCACTCAGGGATTCCTCCTGGTGGGACCAGGGGAATGAATGAAGCCACATAAAAGGCAACCATCTTTCATGCTATACTATCACTCTGGCCCCGTTCACCGTTCCTTTGTTGAAAAAAGGTAAAATGTTCATATTTTTAGACAGCAGCAAGTGATACTCAGGGTCTAGGCCCACCCAGCTCTCAGAGGTGCTGTGGGATCATGTGATGTTGCGGATGGAGCCTGAACTTCCTGCATGCAATGCTTGTGCATAACCCATTGAGCGTGCTCTCTCTCTTTCTCTCTCTCTCTCTCTCTCTCTCTCTCTCTCTCTCTCTCTCTCTCTCTCAAGGAAGGAAGGAAAGAAGGAAGGAAAGAAGGAAGGAAAGAAGGAAGGGAGGAAGGGAGGGAAGGAGGGTGGAAGGGAGGGAGGGAGGTGTTGCATTAAGCCCTTAAGATGGGCTTGGATGGTGAATGGAGACCTTTGTTCTTAGGCCCGGGCCACGTGGCTCCATCCCCCATTAACCGTGGGGTCAGCAACTTCAGGTGGTCGTGGTGGGAATCAGACTCACTCAAACGTGCTTCATGAGAGAAAATATCTTTATTGCCCTGGCCAACATCTGTGTGGCCTATATCATAAGCCTACTTAAGCATTTGCCATTCTAGTCCTACATCTTACTTCTTTCATCCATGTCTCCTCCAACCTCCATCCTGGCCAAAGACCTTAATCCTCTCCTGCCAAAGACCTTAATCCTCTCCTGTCAAAGCCTTATCTAACCTTTCCAAGACCTCTCCCAGGAATGGGCGGGATCTTGCAGGTAAGATCAAGTTGTCCAGGAGAATGGGGGGATGGAGCTTCATCCCCCCCTTCTCTGAACATTTATATTTCAGCTTTTGTAATTCTGACTCCACCTTTAGCCAAAGGTAAGTAATATTTCCAAAGCAACAATATAATAAAGTGAAAATTAACATATCAACACTTTTCAAAAACATAACATTTCTGAGAAAGGGTCTGCAGAACTGAGCTTACTTTGATGGAAGGACATGAGAAGGGTGAGTTGACAGGAAAACAATTTGGTGAAGGGGGTTTTGGGGTTGGAATATATATATGCATAAAACTTTATCATTAACAGTATTACAAAAATGATTCTTAACATTCTTTTTTTTGAGGAGAAGATAGGAGAGGACAGGAGGAAGGGGTGGGACAGGGGTGGGGAGGGCTGGTTCTTAACATTTTTTAAAAAGTTATATTGGGGATGTGGGAGAGCTATCCCAAGCACAGACTCAACAACACTGAAAACATGAGATCTAAGCTGAAAACATTGAACATTAATGTACCTGTCAAGGTGGTAGATAGAGATTGGTTGTGGCAGAGGAGATGACAGAGTATGGGAGCACTGGTGATGGGAGTTAACACTACTGGTAGAATTAGTGTTAAAATGTTATATGCCGATAGCACAGCAGCGTTTGCCTTGCAAGCAGCCGATCCAGGACCAAAGGTGGTTTGGTTTGAATCCCGGTGTCCCATGTGGTCGCTCCATGCCTGCCAGGAGCTATTTCTGAGCAGACAGTCAGAAGTAACCCCTGAGCACCGCCGGGTGTGGCCCAAAAACAAAAAAAAAAAAAAAAAAAAAAAAGTTATATGCCTGAAACTCAACTCAATAGCTTTGAGTTATTTAAAATTAAAATATTCTATATTTAATTGAAAGTTTTTTAATTATAGTTTAGATAACATGATTACAATAGTGTAAAATTTTATCTTTTGAGGTCACAGCAATAGCACACAGGGCACACAGGAAAGGCATTTGCCTTGCTGCCTGGGACTGATCCCTGGCATCCCAAATGGTCCCTTGATCACTGCCAGGAGTGATTTTTTTTGGGGGGGGGTCACACCCGGCAGTGCTCAGGGGTTACTCCTGGCTCCATGCTCAGAAATTGCTCCTGGCAGGCATGGGGGACCATATGGGGCACCGGGATTCGAACTGATGACCTTTTGCATGAAAGGAGAACACCTTACCTCCATGCTATCTCCCGGGCCCCCAGGAGTGATTTTTGAGCCCAGAACCAGGAGCAACCCCTGATCACTGTCAGTTGTGGCCCCCCCCCAAAATAATATTTTATTATCTATTTTTTGACATAAGTAAAACCTTCAGGTGCCAGAGAGATAGTACAAAAGGCAGGTACCCCCCTAGGGTGGGAGCAGAATGCCAGGTCACACTCTAGGGTAGGGCACAATCATTGATCAGGGCAGGATCAGCAACATAATAATCTGATGGAAATGTTTACATGCATAACAATTCCCCCATTTTTAGTAAACAAACATTAATAATATACAAAAGTAAGTAATATTGTCTATAATTATTAAAGGAAAAACTAGGCAATAATAAAAGAGCAGCTGTTTGCATAAGCGCATCACAGGGAAATGTAAAGAAACACTAACCTAAACACAGGGTGTCTAAAACCAGAAACATGTGTCAAGGAATCAGCTACAGGCAACAGAGATGATAGATCTATGTACAAGATGAAGAATTCCAAGTAAGTTTCCTTGGAAAAGCAGATGGGAAATCTGAAATTCAATGATCAAAGATCTAGTAGGTGATGGGGAGCACTCGGGGCAATCAGAAAGCCCAACTGTAATCCATAGACAGAGATCCTTCAAAGAGATGCTAGAAAGGCTGTGTAGCAGGTAAGATAAAGCACATTTTCCATTCAAGTCCAGGTAGATCAGAAAGGCCATCTTTAAGGGCAGTGAATTAGGCCCTTATTTTGGACAGTGGGGGCCACTGCAATGATGATCAATAAGTATCTGAACTTAATCCAAGTTCTTAGTCCAGGCAGAAGTCCATATGAGCTCCTAAATTGGTGTACCAAGTACGTCCGATTATTTATAGATGGAGCTTAAGTCACAAACTAAAACAAAATGGTTAAGGCAGAGAACCTCCCCGTGTAAATAAACAACTTGAGGGTCCATCCAAAATGGATAGAACCTTCTTTTAAACCTAGTATTTTTCTCTATGATGCGCCCACGCAAAAAACCCCGAGAACAGACAAAAATATCATTTAGGAAATTATATACAACAATATCTAATACACTAACCTAAGTCAAGAAAGCAAAACCCTAAAGTAATACAATATCAATTCCTAAGATTAAAAACTAAAATGGAAAAACATTAATTATAATAGTCAAAAGAAGTGTAGTATCAAATATAAATTCAAAGGATTACAATTATAAGAAAAATACAAAAG
>PVKC010049413.1:0-10739 GCA_004027635.1 Crocidura indochinensis | reverse complement strand
AAAATGTGGCTCTCAAAATAAATTTCAATCATGGTTTTGGTGAGATTTGGCTCAGTTGAAAAAAAAAGGTTGCCAACCACTGTGCTAGAGGAATGATGATATAGTAATGACCGCGAAAGAAATAGAGGTATTTCCTTATGGTAGAAAAATAAAAGTGTTCATCTTTTGAAACATTCAAAAAGAGGGGCTCTATGTAAGTGGAACAATTCTACTCTATACTTTTGAGATATCATAAATGCCTTCAAGTTCAAGTTCAAGTGCCTTCAAGTTTGGAGCATGATAGGAATGGTGGTTTGATCTAGAGCAGGGGTCTCAAACTCCGGTTGCCGCCCTCCATACATTTTGTGGCCTGTGGTCAGCCTTAAAATATCGCAGTATTCATGATTATTCACTTACCGAATAATCGCAATAAAAATTGCATTAAACATTTGCATACCCCGAGCAGTTCTGTTCGGGATATGCAAATGTTTAATGCGACTTTTTGCCATTTTTTTCTTACTTAATGCGATTTTTATTGCGAATATTAGGTAAGTGAATAATCACGAATACTTTGTGCCTAGTGCAGCCGTCATTTCCACTGCTCCTGCCCACTGTCCCTTGCATTATCAGAGGCCTAAGGGAGAGAAGTTTGTTACAGAATTAGATTTTGTCAGACCTTCATCATGACTTCATCAAAGCCTGCAGTGAAGAGAAAGATTGATGACGAGCACAGACAATTTCAGGAAAAGTGGGAGATGCAGTATTTCTTTGTTGAACACAGGGGCATCCCCACGTCTTATTTACTCAGAGAAAGTTGCAGTGCACAAGGAATACAACTTGAAATGACATTATTTAACTAAACATGCTGAGGAATGTGCAAAATATCAAGGAAATGAGAGAGCCAAGTGGCTTGCCAGTCTTAAAGCATGTCTAATGAGGCAACAAGATTTCTTCAAGAAAGCAACCAAAGAGAATGTTGTTGCATCAGTCGAAGCTAATTACATGATTGCTAAGGCAGGGAAACCATTCACAGAAGGAGAGTTTATTAAAAAATGAGTGTTACAGGCTGCAAGTATTACCTGTCTGGAAAAAAAATGTCAGTTTAGCAAAACCAGTCTTTCTGCCAACACTGTGGCAGAGAGCATTTCTGACATGTCAAGTGACATTTATCATCAACTGTGTGAGAAAGCCAAATGTTTTGATGCATACTCAGTTGCTCTTGATGAGGGCACAGATATAACAGACACTGCGCAGCTCCCAATTTATGTCCATGGTGTTGGTTGCAATTTTGAATTGACAGAGGAGCTGCTCACAATAATTCCAATGCATGGTCAGAACACCACTAATGAGATATTTCGTCATCTGTGTGATGCCATTG
Source organism: Crocidura indochinensis (assembly GCA_004027635.1). Taxonomy (NCBI): domain Eukaryota; kingdom Metazoa; phylum Chordata; class Mammalia; order Eulipotyphla; family Soricidae; genus Crocidura; species Crocidura indochinensis. The sequence continues at coordinate 9,382 of PVKC010049413.1, read as the reverse complement.
AGAATGCAGGTTTGCCTTGGAAGAGGTTTGTTGGAATAACAACCGATGGAACACCATCAATGACAGGGAGGAAAAATGGAGTGGTGGCACTTGTTCAAAAAATTTTGAAGAGGAAGGTGTAGAGAAGGCCATTGCTCTTCACTGCATTTTCCATCAGCAGGCCCTTTGCAGTAAATGCCTGCTGTGTGACAATGTGATGTCTGTTGTTGTGAAATGCATCAATCATTTCAGATCAGATCTACAGGCTTAAAGCACAGGAGGTTCTATGCTTTTTTTAAGAGGAAATGGAGTCAGAATATGGAGATGTGCTCTATTTCACCAAGGTACATTGGCTCAGCAGGGGAAATGTCCTGAAAAGATTTTTTGAGTTGAGAGAAGTGAAAGCCTTCATGGAGAAGTATGGGAATGCTGTTTCTGAGTTGAGTGATCTCAAATGGCTCATGGACTTAGCTTTTCTTGTTGACATCACACAATAGCTGAATGTACTACACAAGATGTTACAAGGTCCGGAGCAACTTATCAGTGCTGCCTGTGACAAAGTGAAAGCATTCTCCACAAAACTTGTGTTATGGAAATCCCAGCTCTCTCAGACAAACCTTTGCCATTTCCCAGTATGCAAGGAACTTGTGCATGCAGGCATATCATTCAGTGGTGAGAAATATGCTGATGCTATTTTAAAGCTAGAAAATGAATTTGATCACAGATTTGCAGACTTCAAAAAGCACAGAGCCACTTTCCAAATTTTTGTGGACCCCTTTTCGTTTGATGTGCAAGATGCCCATCCTGTGCTTCAAATGGAGCTCATTGACCTTTTGTGGACCCCTTTTCCTTTGATGTGCAAGATGCCCATCCTGTGCTTCAAATGGAGCTCATTGACCTTTTGTGGACCCCTTTTCCTTTGATGTGCAAGATGCCCATCCTGTGCTTCAAATGGAGCTCATTGACCTGCAATGCAACTCTGATCTCAAAGCCAAATTCAGGGAGATTAGTGGAAAAGCAGACATGCATGGTTAAGTTTTTAGAGAATTGCCCCCCAGCTTCCCTGAGCTTTCCCGAATGTTCAAGTGAACCATATGCCTTTTTGGGAACACATATTTGTGTGAAAAGTTATTCTTCACATTGAACTTAAATAAGTCAAATTATAGGTCTAGACTTAATGATTATCATCTTCAAGCCATACTGAGGGTCTCAACTGCTTCCTCTCGAAAGCCAAATGTGGTTCAGATTTGTGAGAAGAAGCGCTGTCAAGTCTCTGGCAGCAAGGAATAGGCAAAAGATGCCATGTTCAGAAGAACTGTTCATGATCTTTACTCAATATTCTATTCATGTTCAGAAGAAATAATTAAAACTGTTAATAATGATGTTTGAAGACTTTTTTTTGTGAAATCCCTTATACGGCCCTGCCTCACCCCGACTTTGCCTCCTGTGCTCCCCAAGTAAATTGAGTTTGAGACCCCTGATCTAGAGTGATTTGGAAAGCTAGTTGTAAATTGGGAAAAGAAGGACAATCTTGGGTGCAGAAGAAAAATATCTTTGTTTTCAGTATAAAAAATCATGATAATTGAAAAGAAAAGAAACAGTGAATATTGGAGGAAAATATAGCAATAATGGGTTGGAGGAAGGAAAGCTGTTGATATGCTGTCATTCTACTGGTATTAATGAACATTGTTTCAAGTAAACATTATTTTAGATTCCCAAAGTTCCATGCACCTTAAGAAACAGAATTACCGGGGGCCAGGAGACCGGATATGAGAATCTGCTGAGGAAATCCTAGTGTGAAAACTAGAAGATGAAAGTCTCTTGTATTTAAGTTAAAGATTTCCCTATAAACCATATTCTCTAAGTTGAACCATATGCCATTTTATCTAGAAAGTTATGAATGATTTGCAAACATAGTAAATATTTAGGAATAAAGTATCAGAATGGAAGGAGGAACAAAAAGAAAGAAAAGAGATAAATAGGAAGAAAAGGGAAGTTGCAGGAATATTTAGTTATACACAAAACCAGAAAATTTTCCCAAGTTTATACTATTTTCTAGCCACATCAACATTTTAAAATATTTTGAGACATTAATTAAACAATTCAATTGAATGAAAAAAGATGTATTTTTCCTTCAAATTTTTAATCTACATACTATTTCACCCATTTCCTATGAGTCATGTACAGTGAAACATACTACACAATCCATTACATTTAAAATATGTGTAAAACTTTTTGGTAGTCTTCACAAGATGGGATGTGTGTGTGTGTGAGTGTGTGTGTGTGTGTGTGTGTGTGTGTGTGTGTAAGCAAAGAGCATTAATTGGGCATAATAGCGTGACAGTGATAGGAAAAACATTCCCATCACTAATATGAAGCAGATGCGATCTAACCAAGATACATTTATAAATTCCTTTTTAAATATATAGTCAGAGATTATTTATTGTAGATGAAAATGGGGTGAAAGGATTAGTATAAGTATTAGCTTCATGCAACCTAAATAGTGAGAACCCAACAGGATAAAATATTTCTGAATTAAGAGCATTCAAGAAAATCTATGATCTCTCCCATTTAAGTTGTCCTGTCCATTTTCTTAGTTGATTTGAGCCAATCTCATGAGACTACACATTCAAGCATAAAATTCTATTTTTATTCTGAAATAGTCCTGGAATATCATTGTAATTGATATTCAAATGAGGCCAAATTCTTTTGATCTTAAGGTATAAGGCAAATTCAAAAATAAAATAATGTGGAAAAAATACCTCTTCTTTTGACCTAGCCCTGGACAATGCTAATTAAATAATGCTTGGTTATTTATGTGGATTGAATTTTTTTCTTATTTCAGAGGACCTGGGACAATAGATCAGAATGTTAAATATTGGCACTGAAGGGAGAGTTCAGGGATTGAGAGGCATGCCTTATATATGGCCAAACCTGATTCTCACCCTCAACCAAGGGAGGCTCAGAGACCCTCAAGCACACAAGACCTGTATGATCCATGACATCTCATGGTCAGAGTACAGCATAGTCTAGACTTTTTCAGTGAACTGTTAGCTATGTTGACTGAGAATCACAGCGAAGTGCCCCAGTGCTTTTTTTAAATTAATTTTTATTGAGACCAATGTAAATTACAAGTCTTTCCAGTTATATTTAAGGTATATAGTGACAGTGAATCAGGGCACCATTGTTGACCTCCCTCCACCCCTGTTCCCAGCATGCTTCCCTTGTCTCTACCCTTAGCCTCCTGGAGTACTAATGTAACAAGTCCCTTTTGTGTATAGCTTGTTGCAATTTGGGTCTCTTAATTCTATTGTCATTGACTTTGGGTTGGGTATTTAGGGCTGATTTTATTTTTTTTAATTTCCCACTCAATGTTCATGAGACTGTTTGCTGCTAGTACCATCCACATTTTTTTTTTCAATTTATGAGGCAGAACTTGAGCACCACTTCAACACTCCTGAAAAACAAAGCAAAACACCTCTAAATTTGAAGAATGTGGTGTCATGATAGCTAACTTGCTGTATTATTGGCCAGGGTTATGTATTATTTTGAATCTTTGGTAACATCATACAAATTGCTTTGCTAGTACAATGAAGTTATATGTAATAATCCTGGGCAATAATTTTATAAATTACAATGCTTAATGCTGAACATTATTAGGAATAATAGTCTTATAATTTTATGAAACTTCAGAAATAGAAGTGGATCACTTTTAAACTCAAATTGAAATGTATTAAAATATATCTCCTAACATAAAATGAAGAATAAGATATAATTGATTTTTTATATAGACAAAGAATTGAACAAAGACAGGGCTAAGAGAGAAATACCAGTTCAAGCTCATACTGCTGGAGTTGCAGAATTATGTTCAGATTAAACTTAATGTTAGTTTTTATTTTTTCTTTCTTCTTCAACTAAAGCCTGTGATATATTGTGTATTAATAATTCAACCTAACCCCAGAAATGCAAACATTAAATCTAATAAACTCCTCTTAAAACACAATAATGACTTTTTTGTTTTAAGGAAATTCCATCTAAATAAGCAAAGACTGTTTAATGACTGATGAAAATACCAAGCTAATAAAATACCCAAGCACATTCACTTTGCATTATCTGTATCATTCTTCACAATATGTTGTGTTTTTCATCAGCATTAGTCATTTTTCTCCTTTAGAGAACTGGAGAAGTTGTGGAAATTGTTTGGAACGTAACAGAATTTTTAACCAGAATCTCCAAACAGAGAAAAGAAACCAAACATACAATTATGAATTCTGGCTTTGTCAAAAGTTTGCATGAAAGGGATTAATAAAACAAAAAATAAAGTTCAGGAATGTTTAAATCCCAAAGAAATTTGCAAGGATAATTCCATCACTGTGAACAAAGGATAACAAATGAGTTTATAAGTAAGTTTGCTACTTACTGAATTTGAAGGAGTTTCCAGTATCAAAAAGTTGAAGTCATTATTACTATGGCCTTTTTGGTAGACAAAAGAGCAAACCTGGCACTTATTTAAATTGTTTTCCCAATTGACACTGATTTTTAAAGGTATGTAATATTATTTTAAAAAATGAAATGCATGCCAGATCTTTTAGTAAAAACAAAAATATCTGGCTTTTATTTCCTTTTTTGAATTCCACTATATTTCTTGGATATCAGACTGGGAATAAAAATGTGTTTTATTAGCACAACATTTGGTTAAATAGATGCACCTATCATTTGAAATGATATTAAATAAATATTAGAAATCATTTTTAAATCATTTAATAATGTTTCATTCACTTTTTATGTTGAAATCTGACTAAAAATTCTGTGACTAAGACTGAAATATATGTGAGTATTTTATAGACTTGAATGCTTCAGTCATTTGTTTCAGCAAGGTTAAATAATTTCTCAATTGTTGGGGATTTGAGGATTGGATCAATCTTCCTCAGGAAAAATGTGGCTGATTTTCAACCAGTGATTTTTAAGGGTCATTTGGATTGGGAAGTAAAGAATTTTAATATTTGGAGAGAAATATAAGGTTATTAATAATTGGAATAGAAAGACTAGTGAAATATTGACTTAAGCAATCTGAAAAATTCTATTTCTCTTCTAAAGATATAGATATAGAACATAGGAGTAATTGTAATCATTCAGTATATTCCAACATGTTTAACTTCCTGTTTACGTATTTTAATTGTCATGCAGCATGTCTTCCCATCATCACTGCTGAGTTTATCAACAGAGATGGAAGGAGCTGGAAAGAGAATATGTCTGCCTTTATTAATGACAGGATCTAGAAATAAGACATTTTATCTTTATTGGAAAACATTGACAGAACTTTAGGCTCTAGCGTAGTGGAAAGAAACAATTTAGCATCATAGCAGTTTGAGAGCTAGAGAGATAGGATAGAGGTTTCAAGTACTTTCTTTATATTTGACTACCTCCATTTCAACCATCTGACACTGGATGGTTACCAAGGACTACCCCAGAAAGTCCTGCACACACACACACACACACACCAAATTAAATAAAACATAGTCTTGTTTTTATTCAAAGAGATGCATCTACTAAAATTGAGGGGTTCTAAGTCTAGAGAAATAAGGGGTAAATTCTTAAAGAAGGATGTCTTCTATCTAGTACCAACTGATTCTACTTCAAAATGTATAACAATGAAATTTGCATTTGCATTCTGCAAACTTTTTATAGCAGAATGGAAGATGTTGATAAAGTTGTTTTTTTTGTTGTTGTTGTTTTGTAGAGGGTTTTGTAGTATTCTCTGGACTTCTGTGACAAAATACTATACCAAGATCTTTAATTCCAACTTTGATAACTGTGACTTATCAGAACTTCTGGAAACATAGTGAAAGACTCTATCCTAGGCATCATCCTAGGATCTATGCAAAAACCAAGACCACTATTTACAGAAGACCGATTACAACAACAGTGATGGAGCAAGAACTTCTAGAAGTGTAAAGAAAGACTCTATTTTAGACTTTATCTTATGACCAGTGCAAATACCATGATCTCTAGCTAGAGGCTTGATTTTATCATCCACAACTGAGCAGAACATTTATGGCAATATAAAAGGACCTTGGGGATGTGAAAATGAGTATTATGGAACCTATAGTTGTTCCCATGACAGTATACTTTAAGGGCAGAGAAACCCTGTATCTCTTAGGTCAAGGGAATTCTCTTTCTAATTTCCCCAATACTTATGTGTTTATGCAAAAGAAAAAGAAACACAAAAGCTTGCCACACCAACCTTCCCTCTCTTTTTTTCTTTCTCTCTTTTTTCTTCTTCTCCTTATTTTTTTGTTCTTCTTGTGGTTGTTATTTTGTTGCTGTTGTAATTTTTTTGTAGTTGCTGGTTTTGTTTTTTTGATTTTTGTTATGTTTTTCTTCTTTCTTCTCTTCTTTTAAATTGATATTTATAACCTCTAGACAGACTCCTCCCAGGTTCTTTTTCTTTTTCTTCCCCCCACAGAACCACATAACTTGAATCATCTTGTTCTATCTCATAAATTGAGGGGGGGAAATGGATGATATGAAGACCAAACAGTCGTATGAACATTGAGTGGAAATAAAAAGTGATCAGACTTAAAAACAAAACCCAGGGGCCCAGGAGACAGCATGGAGGTAAGGCGTTTGCCTTTCATACAAAAGGTCATAGGTTCGAATCTCAGTGCCCCATATGGTCCCCCGTGCCTGCCAGGAGCAATTTCTGAGCATGGAGCCTGGAGTAACCCCTGAGCACTGCCAGGTGTGACCCAAAAACAAAAACAAAAACCCAAAGTCAATGACAACAGAATCTATACCCAATCTACAACAAGCTATACACAGAGGGTACCAGTTTTATTAGCAGTCAGGAAAACAAATGAGGGAGATATGGGATGCATGTAGGGAACAGGGGTAGGGAGAGAACACTGGTACTGGGAATGGCTTTGAGTCATTGGCATTATGCACATTAAATATTGCTGTGAATTGTAATTAACTTTGGTCACAATAAAACTATTAAAATACTATATGTCAGTGGCATAAAAATAGATTTATTTTCATACTTCTGAAGACTTGTGAATATCAGTTTGGGCACCAATAGGCTTGGGGGTCTAGTGAAGATTTTGTATTTGGTGAACTCACAGGGCATTTTTGTTCTTATAGGATGTCTTCTTGATATATGGTATATAGAGTAAAAGAACAAATGCTGGTGTCTTATAAGGACACCAATCTATGCAATGAGGGTCTCACCCTCAGGGTTTCATTTATCCTTCCTTCTATAAAAGCTCTCTCTAAATACAATCACATTGGGGCTTAGTTCCTCAACAAAAGAGCTCATAGAGAGGCAATAACATTGAACCATAACAGAACTTATCTAATAAATCCAAGTCAAAATGAAAGATGTAACTCATAGAACTGTCATTTTAGATGCAGAAAAGAACATCTGATAAGTTTTCATCTGAAGGAGGGAATAAGAATAAACAAACAAAAAGCAAATTAAAACTTGCCAGGTTCAGAAAGCACTGTCAACTATTGGATGTTTGTTCACATCCAATCTCATCCATGCAACTAATTACAGGAAAATTTCAAAAAATGATTGGCTTTTAAATGTTCTTTTTGCATCTTTATTACAGGGAAATAAATAAAGTCCAGGATAGTCTTTGGCATATATTATATAGCATAGAAAATAAGTTGAAATTATTCTGGAGTTGAGCTTTCCATTGGAAGGACTATGGGAGAAATTTTCTGTATCTTAATGATACAGTGGAGGTAATAGAGTCAATTGCTGTTGGCAGGAAATTTTCCGGAGAAAAGTTTGTGGCTCCGGAAAGCATAATTTGCTTTTGAAGTCTGGCTTCTTCACTTTGCTCAGTCTCTTATCTCCAGAATGTTTCTTAAAATTTTGGAACCTTTACTGTGTTCTTAATAAAAGTTGGAATAAAGAGAACCTCTGGATTCTCTGAGGACTATCATGGCAAAGAAGTACATAACATCAAAAGCCAGAGGCCCAATCTTCTATTTTTCTTTCTTTCTGTTTGTAGAGTTGTTTGTTTTTCTCCTTAATGGCAAATCAGCTATTCTAATAGACTTTTTAATATATTTTCTATTCACAAAGTTCATAGGATTTTTTGTTATGCTGTGGAATAAAGATTTAGATTAAATGACTGAAGATAGTAATACCATGTTAACATACTGTGTATTGGTTGGCTTATGTTTGAAAGTGTTTTAATAATGCAGAATTTTTAAGCAAAAACAAGAGTTCAAGGGCAACAAATGAAATGTGAAGTGGCATTAGTAACATTCCAAAAGGACATCTGGGTTGTAATTGTTTCAGCTTCCTCTGGCCTGGGTGATTTTCCAAAACTGTTTAGCATTTCTGTGTTTGTTTTTGGAGATCAAAGCCTTTCACCAGCCCTTATTCTCACAACACTCAGGACCAATACCGCCCCATTAAAAGCCCAGAAATCATTGGATATCTACAAAAACCTAATGTAAAAGCGACTATGATGATAATTTAGGGTAAAAATTGTAATTGAAAATAGATGTTTTATATAATGTTTTATTTGAGTGTGCCAATGCAGAAGCAACTTTTAATATTTCCCCCTCTTTTGTGAATAAGATTTCCTTACCTCTTTTTTTCTTGGCTAATTATATATTAGAAAAAAATTGATATTTTTTAGGAAATTTAAAAAATTGTTAATAGCAGAATTCAGGAATAACTCAGAAACAGAGACTATGCCTTGATGATGTTTACGATTTGAGTTTGATGTATCAACATCAAATTCACATGCCTAACTAAGATCCCAGTAATGCTGTTGTTTTGAATCTCCTGTATTACTGGGAAGTAATCAGTCAAAGTCTGGTGCACCATATTAATTACTACAAATAACATCCCTAATCTATGTAACCTCCCCACACCAAGAATACAAAGCTATGCTTGCAAGTACTACAATCCAATGTGTGTGTACAGCATCACAAAACAATGTCAACACATAAAAATGAGAACAGAAAAAAAAAACTTTTACCTTACAGAGGTCCTTATATTTTGCCTGAGGTTTTGTTCCAACAAATTGAAATAAATTACAGTACTCATAACTACATTAGAAAATGTAGAAAAGGGGCCGGCAAGGTGGCACTAAAGGTAAGGTGCCTTCCTTGCAAGCGCTAGCCAAGGAAGGACTGTGGTTTGATCCCCCGGCGTCTCGTATGGCCCCTCCAAGCCAGGGGCAATTTCTGAGCACTTAGCCAGGAGTAACTCCTGAGCATCAAACAGGTGTGGCCCGAAAAACCAAAAAGAAAGAAAGAAAGAAAGGAAGGAAGGAAGGAAGAAAGAAAGAAAGAAAGAAAGAAAGAAAGAAAGAAAGAAAGAAAGAAAGAAAGAAAGAAAGAAAGAAAGAAAGAAAAAAAGAAAGAAAGAAAGAAAAAA
>PVKC010049412.1:0-10726 GCA_004027635.1 Crocidura indochinensis | reverse complement strand
GATATGTTATATTTCTATATAAAATATGCTTATATATGTAAATTTTAATTAAAACCTTTTAAGCACTGTGTCAGGACTAGAGAGTTAATACATTGAGTAGGGAACTTATCTTGCACACAACCAACCTGAGTTTAATCCTTGGTACCCCATGTAGTCCCCTGAGCCCACCAAGAGTGATCCCTGAGCAAAGAACTAGAAATAAGCCTTGAACACTGCCAGGTGTGGTCCCCTGAATTTTTTTTCAGGAATTGTGATTTACAATACTGTTAAATAGGGCTTCATGGAAAAAGCATTCCAACACCACTCCCTCCACCCCTATTTAGCCCATTTCTCCATGGTAAGCTTAGGTATATGGACCAGTTATCAGGCTCTGTTGCTGCTGGCCATTTGTTATTCCCATATTATGTTTATATCCCACATGAGATATTTACATCTGTTCATTTCCTTTTGACTGATTTTATTCAACATGATTCTCTTGTGATAGATCCATAGAGATGGATATTTTTTTGGAGAATCTGCTTTTCTTTTCTTTTCTTTTCTTTTTTTTTGGGGGGGCCACACCCAGTGATGCTCAGGGGTTACTTCTGGCTATGCGCTCAGAAGTCACTCCTGGCAGGCATGGGGGACCATATGGGAACTGGGGGATCAAACCGTGGTCCATCCTAGGCAAGGCAGCAGGCACCTTACCTCCTGCGCCACCTCCCGGCTCCCGGAATCTGCTTTTCTATACACTACAAACTCGTATGAAACATTTTCAGGCAGCCTGCATCCCAGCCCCTTGGCAGTGCTCAACCCCCTTGATTGGCTCAGTGAACTGTACCAGTTTGCCCCTATTGCTAAAAACGGCTAAATATCACCAATTCACAGTAGGGACACTGTTTCAATGACAGACCTTGTGTTTCATGTGGATGAATCTGTTTGATTGCAACTCCAACAACTCCAACAACCTCCAACAATGACATCTTGGTGCCTGAACACTAGGAATTCAATCTCACTTAGTAGTGTGTGGGCCAGTGATGGGCACCAAGCATAGTATTCAAGGGGCCTATAGATTTCCATGAAGAGGGAAACTCTTCAGAACAGGGATTGGAAGCAACTTTACTGACTCACCCCAAATAGGCACTTAGTGCTCTTGAGGGCTAGAGCTAAGCTGTCTGCCCTGAGATTGGTCCAAGTTAAGGAGGTCATCAAAGTATAATCTAAGGACTGCAGGGAAGATGGCAGTAAGCCACATCATGATGTGAACAGCTTAAGTGAGCCACACAGACTAGCTTGAGCTTTGGAAGGTTCCTGTCCATGAGTGTTGGCAGTGGTCAGTCAGGGTAGAGAGGAGAGGTACAGAGCCTGGGACAGGTGTGTGGTTCTTTCTGAAGCTGGTAGCCAAGCCACAATTCTGAAGGCTATGTGAAGAGGCCACACAGAAGTGCAAGGGGACTTTCCACAGAGGTACTTCTATGGCTGTCATTTCCAAATGAGGCACAATGCAGCTAGAAGGACTTCCCCAAGGTCACACGCTACCCCACAGTATCCTTGAGGATCCAGGATGGTGAGCTCATTGCAGAACAACTTTGAGTGGGTGTCTGATTAGAGCAGTCACTTGGAAAGGTGTCTGTGTCTCTCTGGCTACTCCTACCTCTAGAGATACAGATAGAGAGATTTCTCCCCAACCCTCTCTAGCTTGGCACAGTTAGAGATGCAGATTGTGTGAAGCAGCTTCTCTTTAGTACCTCGTGGATGTTTATTATCATAGAGGATCTTCAGGTGGATGCCTACTTGCGAATTTATTACTTGGCACTTTTGGTCCATATCATTCCTTGGGATAACACATTCCTTTTGTTTTCTAACCAGAATGTAAAATCTTATGTAATTTGGTGAGAATATCCTTATTTTGAGTCATGAGAAGTGGAATCATTCTACTTGGATCTGTCTTGACTTTCTGCATCGGATGTAATCCTTTACTACCTCTATTTTGTTCTTGATTTTTTTTTTTTAAATATGGAACGCTTCACGAATTTGCGTGTCATCCTTGCGCAGGGGCCATGCTAATCTTCTCTGTATCGTTCCAATTTTAGTATATGTGCTGCCGAAGCGAGCACTTGTTCTTGATTTTTAATTAATACATTTTTAATAGAACCACCATTAGATACACAATTGCAACGTTGATCATGATTGATTTCAGTCATGTTATGTTCCAACATCCACCTATTCATCAGTGCATATTTCCTGCCACCAATGTCCCCAGTTTCACTCTACCCTCCCCAACCTGCCTTCTCTCTCTGTCTCTGTTTCTCTCCCTATCTCTCTGTCTCTTTCTTTTAGTCATTGTGGTTTTTGCAATATTGTTTCTGAGGGATATCATGCATATAACTTTACCTCCTTTTAGCACTCAGTTGTTGTCGAGAGTGATTTCCAACTATCATTGTTGTCATTTCCAACTATCATTGTCAGAGAGACCCTTCTCTGCCCTAACTGAATCTCCCCCACCCCACCTTTTGCCACCTCTCTTTGTCTTAGATTGAAAAGCTCAGCCCTTTCCCCTTGAGTTCCAAACTTGAATGTTAAGAATTGCTCCCAAAGTTCTTCTCAGGGTACCACCTTGAAAGATTTTGCACATAGCCCTTGTGCTTATAATAAATGAAGGGGGTCAAGAAAATCCAGCTATTCATACCAGTGCTGTAAGCAACATGGTAACCAGCTCTGGCACTAAGTTACCTATGAAGATGAAAAGTCAGAATTCACCATTTACTATTACACAAGAGCCAGATACCTCCCTATGTCTTTAGTACAGAAATTCCAAAGCAGACATAACATGCCTAAACCTAATTTGATTAAGCTAAGTTTCTCAGACTCATTGGCAGTCCCTTGAGAACATTTGATAGGGCATTCAGCCCAGCTGTATGCTTGCTGGCAGGATGGAATCTAGGACTGTGACATTAAAACTGCAATTGAGGCCAGAGAAAGAGAGAGTACAGAGAGCAGGATGCTTGACTTGCCCATTTATGTCACAGCTTAAATACCTGACATCATATATGGACCCCTGAGCATCACTAGGAATGAACCCTGAGCATAGAGCCAGGAGTAAACCCCGACTGAGCACTGTCAGGAAAAAAATACCAGAAAATATATTTAAGATGCAATTGCTATCGGGTGGGAGCAATAGCACAGTGGGTAGGGCATTTGTCTTGTATGTCACCAACCACGATTTGATACCTGGCATCCCATATAGTTCGCTGAGCCTGTCAGGAATAAGTTTGGAGTGCAGATCGAGGAGTAACCCCTGAGTGCTGTGGGATGTGGCCCAGAAAAAATGAAATTGTTATGATATTATAGACCATAGGAAGAATGATATAATTGTAGTATCATACATTTATCAGGCTCTGTGCAGAGCTGTATAATCTCATATGATCACATATTATGACATAGTATCTCATATGATCCTTAGGGAGACTGTTCCTCTTTCTATTTGTATGGATGAAGAAACTGTAGTTTGGATAAATTAAATCACTCACCCAAGGCCATAGCTAGACATTTTAGAGCTGAATTTTATTCTGGAAATTTAATACTCTTTGGAATCTTAATGTTGTGTTGAGGGCCCAATTTTCTGGGCCCATGATGTAATGGGATGCTTTGTGGATTCTACTGATTTATTACTCATCCTATTTCAACCTCTTCAAGTACTTTATTCCCTTTCATATGATCTCTGGGCTCTCTGTTCCCTTTTGGGGAAATGCAGTGCAGTTACATATGACTGTTCAGGGAGGGATCTTGGAGATGTAGAAGGTGGAAATTAGCATTTATTGATGATCTTCTGTCAGGGGTCCTCAAACTTTTTAAACAGGGGCCCCGTTCACTGTCCCTCAGACCATTGGAGGGCCAGAATATAGTACAAATAAAAATTACGAGCAAATTCCTATACACACTGCATACATCTTATTTTGATGTGAAGAAACAAAACAGGAACAAATACAATATGTGGCCCGTGGGCCGTAGTTTGAGGATCACTGGACTAGGTGCTCTAGAGAACATGTCCTGCCATATTTATCATCAACTCAGAGGACCAGATGTCTAGTTGGTGAGCCTTTATTTTGGTCTCATCTTGTTGACTTTCAAGGTTTGGCCTTCTCAGCTGGTCTTGCCTATAATATCATGCATCTAGTTCACAGATGAGGGATATAAGACGGCTCCAGAGTAGATCATGGATGTGTACTGAGAAACCTGAAGAGAAGCTGGGGATGTCAGTCTGCTTCGGGGTCATAAATCTTGAGACACTTTTCTGGACAGAAACAAAACTTTGAGCAAACCTCAGTATTGAAAAATCCTAAGCTGGAGCATTGAAGAACTCTCCCAAAGCCCATGGCCTGCTTGTCTAATGCCTCAGTTTCCCAACCCAGTAAATAGCCTGCTTCCCAAAGTTGGTTACGCTGACTTCTGAATTTGATTCCCATTTGGCATTTCTAAGGTTCATCCCCCACATGCCAACATATGAAATTTGGACATATATTTTTTATAGATAATTTTATTGATTGATTGAGTTTTAGGGCCATAGTTGGCTGTACTTAGGGATTACCCCTGGCTCTGTCTCAGAGGTCATGCCTCACAGTGCTTGAATGATTGTCATATCCAGGGTCAGCTGAATGCAAAGCAAGCACCTTAACCCCTATACTTCTCTCTGACCCCTTAATGATAGCTTTTAATTGACAGAAGTTTTCTTTCATTAGTGCTATTTAAAGAAATGACATTTCAATTAATAATAAAGGTCTTTTTTTTTTTTTTGGTTTTTGGGCCACACCCAGTGACGCTCCTGGCTATGTGCTCAGAAGTCGCTCCTGTCTTGGGGGACCATATGGGAAACCGGGGGATCGAACCGAGGTCCGTCCTAGGCTAGTGCAGGCAAGGCAGGCACTTTACCTCCAGCGCCACCGCCCGGCCCCAATAAAGGTCTTATATTTAAAGAAATACATTGATGCCAGTGCTGATTTTCTTTACTCCTTCACTGTCAGATTAATTCCAGGTTGAGCATCTCTCTGCCTTTGGTGGAGGCCTAGACCAAACACCTTCCTGTGACTAGTCCACTAACCCCCATATCATTGTTTGAAGAAAAAAAATCACCTGGAAGTGAGGTTAATGGGTTCCTTAGTATCTGCAAGCTCTCAAACTGTTACCCTGATGATTATCTTTAATTCCCTTTACCTAAATTTTAGGAATGGTTTTTATGAAGCCACAGGAAATAATAAAACAAGAATTAGAATAAAAAAATTTCGATCCAAATAAGTATTTCTGGAAGTCTGATGTTAATAAGCTAATCCTTTTCACCATGGAGAAATGAGGTGGACTGAATTTTATTGTTTACTATCAACGAATCATCCATTATGTAGTCTGGATGTGATGTTTGGCTGGTTTCCTTGATAGCTATTCTTTATATCTCTAATATTATGGGGACCAGTTATTAAGGTAATAGAGATAATTAGCTTAGTGCAGAAATTTTCCAAACATATTAGCAATAACCATCAATCATGTGTACATCACTCTTTAGTTCCAGAAACCACATGGCTTCCTGCTCAATTTCTGCTGGAAGCTATTCTCCCTGTAGGTTGTATCTTAGGGGACTTGGTTTCACCTTATGTGGAAATAAAGAACAAGAAAAACAATTAGAAATGTCTTGAGAAAAACACTTCAGAGGAAAATAAATGCTTTCTCATGGTAATTTATCATAGGACCTAGTAAATAAGTGTGAGAGAATTGGTTAGTTATTCTGAACATAGTTCCAAAAGGTATGACATCTAAGAAATAAAGGAGAATGGACATAGGAGAGAAAACACTACAGCAAAATAGCCAGAAGAGGAAAAATATTAAATAAGAAAATTATGCAAAAGATAAAATGTTCTGTTTTAGAGTTAAAATCCACTTTAGGGGCTGGAACAGATAGAATGCTTACCTGGTATGTGGCCATCCCGGATTCAATTCCAAGCACTTCATATGGTCCCCCAAGTCTGCCATGAGTAAGCATTAAGCACTGCCAGATATGGCCAAAAAATATACTTTGATTTTGCTGAATTAAAGTTCATGACATTGGACAGACTGATGGCAGACTGTCAGAATGCAAGGAAAATGTCAACAATGATGCGAGAAACTTATGAGAGGAAAAGCAAAACATTTAGAGAAACAGATATCTGACAGGTGATAATCCTAAAGATGCCACTAGAGTAAGTGGGGTGGAAGTAATGACTCTAGACTGAATAGAAAATGATTACTGAGGTGCCTGCCTTACTTGCGCTTGCCTAGGACGGACGGCGGTTCGATCCCCCAGTTTCCCATATGGTCCCCAAAGCCAGGAGCAAGGCAAATGTCCTACTGTCCCTCTGACTGAAATTTTTTTTCAGATTTTTTTCCCTTGGCTGCCTCAGGGAGTCTGCCTGACTCTGCTCAGATGTGACCCATAAACCATGGGAACATGTGTGGAACCATATGTGGTGCCAAAGATTGATCTAGACCAGCCACATGCAAGGCAAGTCTCCTACCCCCAGACTCTCCTAGTCCCTGTCTTTATATGCTTCATTGTCACATGACCTGTGGGTATTTAGCAGACAAACTAATCTCACTTTAGGGAACTTTCCTCTTGTGTTCAAGACTGCTTTTTGTTCACTCTTGGAACTAATAGACATTCAATAGGTAAGAGGACTTAGAACTCATTCTTGCTGTCAAGAAATAAATAGCACGGGCCCTTTTGTTCTGCAGCAGAGTTATGCTTGGACAGTGGAAAAGGGGAATTTTTTATGAGAAGACTTAAAACTCACAGGACTTCACTAAACAAAGTATGTACAAGGGAAGGTCAGAAATGAGCCATCAGAGAAAATAGAAAGTAGCTTTTCTCTCTCTCTCTCTCTCTCTCCCTCTCTCTCTCTCTCTCTCTCTCTCTCTCTCTCTCTCTCTCTCTCTCCCCCTCTCTCATTTTCTGTACTGAACAGTTGCAGTACTTTTGGAAAGCATGATAAGCTCAGCTAGAGCCTCCCCTCATGGCGGGAGCGTTCCTTTATCTGAGCAGCCCAGACAGGGTGTGGCTCGGGCCCCATTCTCCATTCACTGGCTGAGGCATTGAACAGAAGGCAGGTGGCTCCTCCATCACCATCACTGTCACTGGGAAGTCTCCCTCAGGGATTGGTGAGTTGGGCTCTAAATGCCCCAAGGCTTGGAACTGCTGCTGCTACTTTGTCCTTGGGGAGAGAGTGTCTGGCTGCAGATGTGGCTCTGCCCCAGGCAGCCACATATTGGAGAGGCAGACAATGGGAAATGACAATTCATGATGCTGAATTCTAAAGCCTCTCTCTTGCTGTCTGGTTGCCCCTCATGGAAGGGGCAGGAGACAGGCACCTGTCGGTTGCCTTGTCCTGCAGGCAGTGCTGAAGCAGAGCCTCAGGAGTCTGTCATCTCTGCAGCTGGGAGACCTATCTGAGACCTGTCTCTAGCTACCAGAGAGATGTATTTTCCTAGTCAGTGATCCTGAGCTGGGCTGGAGCTGCTTGCAGGAGCTGTAGCCCCCAGCTGCTTTCCCAGGAGGTTGAAGTCTAAGGAAACGTAACTGAACAGGGGCTAAGGGTTGGGAGGATGCAATCTGGAGAAAGGGATCTCTAACTACTAGCTGAGAGCCCTGAGTTTGGGGCAGAGAAGGGCCTGCTGTTGGAAAAAGGGGAGAGACAGATAATGAGCACAACTAAACTTTGGGAAGGTGTTGTGCATGCATTGGAGTATTACCTTCTCCTGTGCTCCCCAGAATCCATGCTTTATTGTGGAGTTGTAGTTGAGGCTGGGATTCTGCTTTGAAAAAGGCTAGAAGAGTGTCTCCTGCTGGAGGAGGCCTAGCCATTTGGGTTCTTTAAGAAAATAATGTTTTCTTCTACAGGAAGTGGTTTGGGCCCTAAAGCACCTGCCATGAAGCTGCCATTAACATTCAGCATCTGACCCCAAAAGGGCTGCCTCCACCCTCAAACCCCTTAGTACTCAGAGCTCCCCTGGGTACTCTGTCACTTCTGGCCCAACTCCTCCCAGTTTGTTGTCCCACTGGTTTCAGGTTTAATTAATTTTTATGCAGCATCTACCTGGCACAAGTCTTTTGGCAACACATAGGATAGAGAATAGAGAAATGTCCAAGATGCAGAACTGCCTATTAAGAACTCAGAATAAGGAATGCTACTGTCTGCCTGGACATGGAGAATGGGGTAAGGGGGCCCTAAAATCTGAAGGACAAGTTGATTGGGGTGGGGGAGGGATTCCTGAACAAAGAAAACAGACACTGGTGCAGGAAATACGTAAGAGGCAACTCCAAGCAAAGACAGCTGGTACTGTCTGTCCCTGTCCCCTGGGCATAGTCCCTGAGCTGCACTATGGGCAGGAAAGGCAGGGCTGGCACTGGAACTTTGCATTCAACTAAGAAGGACACCACATTCTAGCAGGTAGAGAGCCTGGAAAGCTAGGAAGGCCCAGAGGAAAGTCACAGAGTCCTCAGTCCTTGATGGCTGGTTAGAGATCGGGCAGGGAATCTTGGGTTCACCTTGCACTTATCTGGGCCCAAGAGAGATGTCTCTATTCTTTCACAAGTGACCCAAGTCCTTTATGGAGACAACGGACATACCCTCTCAGTAGATACAAGCCTTAGTCCAGGCACTAACAATCTAAGCCTGTTGTGTCCAGGGCCCACATCACAATTGTATGCCATGGTAGCAGCTGTCATGGAAAAGAGGAAAGTTAGTTATTCCAGGTGAGAGCACGATTTACCTGCCCACTAGGCTGCTTATCTCTGTTTCATTTAGTATCTAGGTCAATGGAAGGAGGCCCCATTGGTGGCTGGGCAGGCAGAGCAGAAAGAACAATTTTTGGATGGTTCCTGAAGTGGGAGTGTCAGACTTGGAGGTGCTCATGGGCACTGAAGTGCTGAGTCCTGGGCTTAGTGAGAAAAAGGGCCTCAGTGGGGGAGAAAAGGGCCTAAGGGGGCCAAAGAGACAGCACAGTGGTAGGTCGTGTCTTGCATGCAGCTGACTTGGGATGAACCTGGGTTTGATTCCCTGTATCCTATATGGTCCCCGAGTCTGCCAGGAGTGATTTCTGAGCACAGAGCCAGGAGTAACCTCTGAGTTACACCAGGTATGACCCAAAACCCAAAGACAAAAAATAAAGGGCCATAGGATGGGTTCAAGAGCAGCACAGTTCTTAGATACTTGGGTTGTTTACAGATTTGGGTTATTATGAATATACTGTAATGAACATAGGGCCACAACCCTATTTTTCTTAATAAAATAAAGTTGATTTATTTTTAAGTTTATTTAAACACAGTAGTTTACAAAATTATTCATAATACAGTTGTTCTCTGGCATTCAGTATTCCAGCAATAATTCTACCACTACACTACTGTAACATTTCCTCCACCATTGTCCCCAGTGGGTAGGAACCCACCCCATTGGCAGGCACAAAATAATTTATATTGCTTGTAATATATACTGTTGTTACAACTAAATGACAAAGGCATTATTGGAAAATTTCAATAACAAAATTTATGCAACTCGTTAATAGGGTCATTAAATCATGTCTGATAGTTTACTAAGTGTTTGTTGCTAGTTGTACATTCTCTATTGTTGGTTTTTGTTTGTTGAACTGTGTGACTTCTATGCTACTTTTATCTCTACTTTAGTGTGTCCTACTGTGTTGTCAGTAGTGAGGAATTTGAAAGTGTTACATGGCAGCATGGTCCAGAAGTTTCAGGATCTATTGAGCTGGGCCAGTGAGCTGATATGACAGTGGCTGTGTAACATGGCTGTGGTAGTTGCTGGGGCTTCTGGAAGTAGAGTGAGGAGGAGGCTACACTCCGAGAAAACCCCAGAGTTTTCAGCCTCCAAACAAGTATATATGGAAATTTTTATAAAGTATGTAAAAGAGTGAAGTTGAGATATTGACCTGATGGAAACTGGCAGGTGTAATTGCAGCTGCCAGGGATTCACCAGAACTTGGGGTTGGCCTGCTCCCCTCCTAAGGGTGCCCACAAATTTCATTCTGAATTTTTGGGTCCTTGGGATAGATGCCTGGAAGTAAAATTGTTGAGTCATATGATAGCTCGATTCTTAGTTTTTTGAAAAGTGTATTTATTGTTTTCCAAAAAGTTTGAAACAGTTGACATTCCCACTAGCAGTAGAGGAGGGTTCCTTTTCCGCAAAATCCATGCCAATACTAGTAGTCTTGGTATTTTTAAAGTGTGCCGGTCTCAGTGGTATGAGATAATATTTCAATGTTGTTTTGATTTGAATTTCCTTTGGAATAAGTGTACAGAGCATTTTTTTCATATGCTCATTTTTTCATATTTTCCTGGTCATTTTATGTCTCCTTTGAGGAGATTTCTGTTGATCTTTTCTCTCCAAGTTTTGATAAGATAGATTTGTTATTGTTGTTGTTTTAAGTTTTACCAATATCTTCAATATTAACTCTTTGTTAGATGGGTGGTGGGCAAATATTTTCTTGCAGTCTGTGGGATGTCTTTTTATTCTGGTGAAAAGGCTTCTTAATTTTATATATAAATATTTATTTATTATTTATATATAATTATATATTATATATAATTTATATATTTTAAAATTCATATTTTAGGGCCGGGCGGTGGCGCTGGAGGTAAGGTGCCTGCCTTAGGACGGACTGGACCGCGGTTCGATCCCCCGGTTCCCATATGGTCCCCCGTGCCTGCCAGGAG
>PVKC010049411.1:0-10736 GCA_004027635.1 Crocidura indochinensis | reverse complement strand
TCCTTGTGTAGTATAATCCTTATTTTTACCCAGCCAAGATTAGATTTTTTTATTTAAAGGAACCCTAAATTAAGTCAAATTTTAAAATGCTGTATATCAGAATATCATTATTTTATTAAAGGCCAAGAAAATTGTTTTCATGCACCCGCATTATTTTTGAGCAGTGTGACTTAAAAAGGGGTTCACAAAATCAGTGGAACCACATAACGACTGAATACCAAATCTTAGGGACGTAACTAATTATGCTTTAATGTGTTTTTTACTACAATAATGGTTTCTCATAAATTCTTACCTCTCTTTACCAAACACATATCCTTCTAAAAAAGTCTAACATTGTCAAAGTGTACTTTGGGTTTGGGTTTCTTAATCACAGAGCTGATGTTTGAGTGTAAAGGTAAAATCAAGTACCCAAAGGGCTGTTTTAATAAGGAATCTTTTCTATATTACCAACATTTTTTCAGATGCCTACTTGTCCAGGTACAATTTTTTGTGGTAGGATTCGGAAAAGAATTTGAAATGGATTTTACAAAGTAACTCCTGAATAGTCAAAAATTATTATGTATCCAAGTATCTTTGCTAGGTTTGTTCTTTTAATCGATGGAATTTATTAGAATGTGTTATTTTTATTTTTATCATTGCCTAAAACGCTTTGAGTAGCATTTGATGTAGTGGTAAATTTTCCACAACTGATTAAATGAAATTTTACATTTTCCTTCTCATCCACAGTTTTGTCTCTAGGTGTGGAAATGCATCAAGTGTCTTTAATTATATATTGTAACAATCTAAACATTCTGTTACTTTGGTATATATAACATATTTTACAGATTATTAACTTAAGGTCTTCAAAGTGAAAACATTTGTTTGTTTTTTAGAAGTCAGTTTTTTTTCTTTCATACCTTTCATAAGTCATAGTTTATGCTTTTGTGTTCAATTATTAAAATTTTAACACCTTATCACAGCAGCCTTACTGTTCTACTGTGAAGCTAATCTAAATATAACCTGTTCAATTACAGCATATGATATCGTATTCAGAGGGAAGACTCCTCCTACAGTGCTCATTAACCATTTCTTTAAAAATTTTAACTGCTTAATATTTTACTTAATATTTTAAACCTCAAAATTAGGATTGTTTTAAAAATGTTTGGTGCTAAATCTAAACCTTAAAGCTTTTATTTTCAGCAAAGTTCCACTACATATGCAGTACTTCTAGAGCTGAAAAAGTTTTTCTGCAGAAAATTTTTCTTACAAACATGCTGGCTAAATATTTAAAAGTGCACTCTTGCCCGAGTTAAATTTTTCTAACGTAAGTTTTGGATCGATCCTTTTGTCTGTTCATGTGTGTGTTGTGATGAATGAGAGTGGCCACGAGTGTAAATTGTTGTTTAGTGTTGTTTTGTTTTGTCCGTTTATTTGGTGTCTCTACATCTCATAATATATATAATTCTCAAATCCTTATCCATTTTTGAGATTTCAATTAATTTTTTCACAACTTTGTCAGTCTGGTCTCCTAGCACCTGACAAACTGCCATCCTGCAACTAAAATCCTGTGCTAAAAAGTGTGTGTTAAGCTGGCTTTGTCCTTCTAAGTACATGGCAGAGGGTGTAGGGAACTGTAAACCCCAAATTTCTCAATGGCCATCAGGGATAAACAATCGCTAAATATAAAATTATCGTCCCTGGAGACTTTCTGGACTTTGCAGTCACCCAGCATTCCTCTGTCAGTTAATTATGGCCAGAAAGATATGAATATGTGGCTAGAAAAAGAGGCATCTAGCTTTAAGATAATAACTAACATGTTTAAGGAAATTATTAAGGTTCAAAGTTTTTACCAATCGTTAAGTATAAAATTCTTTGAAGTCTAAAGTGACAAAGATCAGTAAGCATTCCCCTAATATTTGAAAATTGTGTAATATAAATTATTAATGTCTTCTGCCTGTAAACCGAGCCCTCCTGCAGCCTCCCGCAGTTCTGTCCTCATCCACCTCAAAAAGGCCTGCCACCCCTGTACCCACCATTCCTGCTGAACATGTTTCTAAGCAACTCTGCCTAAGGGAAATGTTGGATTCACTGCTTTGCTTTCAAGGAATACAACCTTCAGCACGCCCACAGCTACCAACAACCCTGCTGACCTCCATGGGGAGCTGAGACTCATCAAGCATACCTTTGAGACAGGTTATGGGCGTGGAACTTTATTTACTCGAACCAAATATGCACCCCCGTCCAACTAACGGGCATTTGCAATCAAACCATTGTGGTTAACGACTCTTCCATATTTATTCATGCCCCTGCAGCTTCAGCTCAGCCAGCTGCTCCTGCCTCGGCTTCTGCAATTTCCTTTTCCCCCAATAACACTATTTCAGCCTACCCTACCTTCCAGAACCGTGTCCTCACAGCTTATTCTTTATATGGTCCACGCCTCTGCTGCCACCACTTCAGACCCTGCCTACGAACGCTGCTGAACCTGCTTTTCATCCCAGCCACCATTCTACGAGGAAATTGCTGTCTTCAGTGAGCCCGAAAATCTTCATGACACCACCAAACTTCATTGGGAGCCTGAACCTCAACATGGACTTTGGGATAGGTGCTGGGGTATGAACTCTACCTTCTTGGCCTGTACATGATTCCCCCCATCCCATTGTTAAAAACTTGTAATCGGACATTGCATGTTACCCTTCAAGCTCAATTTCTTGTTGCTCCTGACTTAACTTTTTTTTTTTTTGCCTGCTCCTCTGGTTTATCTCCACATGTTACTGTTAATGTTTTTCTCACGCACTGTGATTACTGTATACTGGTTATTCTTATGCCCAAATTAGTCTATCAATGCTCTAACTAACACTGTTTTTGGGGATGTGGAAAGACTCAAACGTGGCTTAGGTTATTTACAGCAAACTGTAGGCTCTTTAGCCTAGATGGTGCTACAAAACCGCCGTAGCCTCGATCTTGCCTTTTTAAGGAGGGGGGATTGTGTGCTGCCTTAAAAGAAGAATATTGCCTTTTAAAGATAAATTAGGCCTTGTCAGGGACAAGCATTAAAAAAGGTGAAGAAAGTCTAGCTGAAGCCAAGAAAACCTTGGACAGGGAGGAAAGCTGGTATTGGGTTCATACTGTTTGTTTCTTTTGGTCCACGGGCATTCCGCCACTTAATTGGCCTTGTTAAAACCCAGATTGACAAGGCTACCAAAAAAAATCTGGGCATTCACTACCAGCAGCTCCAACCTCATGAGCCCCCTGTTGCTGATACTGCTGAGGGCGAGGAGAGCGCCCCTGAAGAACTGGATTTTGAGGAACTGGATCGGCTCACTAAGCATAAGAAATCTTTCCTCACACACTGTGGAAATGCCCTTGATGGGATTAGCCTGGTGCCAGTAAGTCAGGAGCACACCTCATTCTTCAACTTTGTGCAGGCTCTTAGGGGTAGGGCAAACCAGCCTACATGCACTGATGCCAGAACCTTCTTGCGTGCTCCCCGAGCTGCCACTTTTGGGGTTCTGACACTGGGGGCCCACCAGGCAGTCTGAGACAGGGTTTCCACCCATCTTTGAATTAATAAAAAAGGGGGAATTTGTTGGGAACTGCTTGGCATAGTTAAAAAGCCCTCTCACTAATCAAAATGGAGTCTCTGAAGGTCTGAGCCAAAAAGTCTCTACAAGCTGCATGCTAGCAGCTCAAGACCTTCTGCCCTTGGACCTAAAGAAATAGGAACTAATCCCATATCTTAGAACTGGGTGTTAACCATTAGGCTCCAAGATGTCCTTGTAAAGACAGGGGTCAAAAGGCCCAAGCTGAGATTAGATTTTGTATTCTGTTGCTCAAAGATAATGTGGATCTCTTGACTAATGATAATCTTATTAACCTTGGAAAATCAAGATGTTCCCGTGGAAAGTTACAGCCACTCCTACTGTGCCTCGTCCCTACTCTCTTTGTTTTGCATTTTCTATAAAAGGTCTATTTTTCCCTTCATTAAATGGACTCCTGATCGAACCCCTTCGTCTCGAGTCTCTTTATTTTCCCAGTCCCCTCTTCTATTTCAAACTGGATTCCTCTTCGAGAAATGCGAATTACTGATGTGGTCCCTAACTTTACCCGCTTGTCGGAGTCCCTGGTGAACCACATCTAATATATGTTAAAGACTCACAAAACTCTATACCAAAACAAAAAATCCTATAAAAATGGAGTGAAAAGATGAATAGACACTGCTCCAAAGAAGACATTCAGATGGCCAACATATATAAAAATGTTTATCATCACTCACTATCAATAAAATATAAATCCAAACAACAATTAAATATCACGTTACATCAATGAAAATGACATTTAGTATGAATTCTGGAAATAATTTCTGATCATAAGGATGCAAGTTAAAACATAATGCTCATACACTGTTGGTGTGATTTGAGGAGTTTGTGTGAAATAAAGTAAGAAAAAAAAAGAATTTAGAGAGTGTAGGGACATGACAGCTGATGTAAATGCAAAGGCTCCACTTGTCATAATCCTACCCCAGAACTGGTCTGCTTCAGACCAAGCCAGTCATATGGAGAGAAAGGGGGTCAGGAAGCTTCCAGCCTAGTGGACCAAGAGCATGCCAACACCAGACCTACTCTGAGGTCTTTAGAGACCAGGCTCCAAAAACCTGGGATTAGAGGCAGAAGTTGTTAAGGGGCAAAAGTACCTGTCTCATGCTAGTCAAGCCTGGGTGGTTCTTTATATCTCAGTTGGAGTGGGTGATGGCAGGAGGAAGCTAGGCAGAGTATTTTGGGTAAAGCAGGGTGTGATCTCTGTGTGTACAGCAACAGCTACATTCAAGCAAGGATTCATAGCTACTTCTTGGTCAAAGCTCTACCTTACACCCCTTTTCTGTGCCCATGTGCTGCCCTCCCTGATGAAGTAATCTCCTCTCTGAAAATGTCACCAGTGCAAGCACACACAAACTCACCCACTATGGCATCCTAAGAGTCCTGGTCCTACAAGGGAGCTTGAAAAACACTTTCCACAAGAATGATGCTGCTTATAAATGTCAGTTGGACCCAAGAGCAAGGATGATGCCAAAGTACAATGCATGTGAGTGAGATTGAATGAATCCTTGCAATGCATGTTTCCCTAGCACTGTTGAGCACAAGTAGTTGTGGTACCCCCAACAATTTTCAACAGAGGAATGTGACCCCATTATATTTATAGGTCATTCTGGATTTTAAGAATACCACAAGACTTCATGACATGCAAACTTGCACTATCCCAATTCTCTCTGATAGCTGATTTTGTAGGATCTTTGACCAACATGTAATGAAGGAATCTCATTGATAATGTTCTCCCAGGGATGAATCAAAGACAACTTAGGGAATTTCCCAAGAATATATCAGACAATTTTCACTGATATCTCATGAAGCTCCTGTAAATAATCAGAACAACTAAAGGGGATGAGAAGGGATTGCATGTTTAAAAGGTTTTTCTGGTACGTCTGAAAAAAAATGTTGTTCCCAAGGCTGAGGATGATGAAAATAGACAGCGATAGAGAAAAATAAATGATACATATTAATGTGAGCCCATTCAAGCATCAATTGAAATATATTAACAAACCTTGATGAAATTAAACAGAAAGGGGGCTAGAGCAACAGTAGAGTAGGGAGATCACTTGCCCTCCATGTATCTGAGCAGGCTTTGTTCCCTGGCACCCTTAATGGCCCGAAAGCCTGCCAAGAGTGATCCCTGAACACTTTCGTGTATGGCCCAAACACCCCTCAAAAATTACAGCGAGAATTAAAATTTTAAATTATATAAATTGTGGCCAGAGAGGTAGTACAGGAGATGTGGTGCTTAACTTGCATGTATCCGATCCGCCAAACCACATATGAACCACTAAACACAGCTGGGCATAGAGCCTGACATAAATTCAGCTAAACTACTACAGACTGATGTGACCCAAAAGACAAAAATTAAATGATTCTGAAGTAAATGTTGGCATCACTGACGGGACAAGTCTATAGCTCTATGACAGTAGTTTGAGACTATTGCCATTTCTGTAGGGACATAAACACTAGGCAAGAAATGAAGCAGAGAATTTCAACAAGGAACTACCTAATACCATGTAGAAAATTAACTTCCAGTGGATGATTTAAACATCTGAAGCTGAGGGCTGGAGAGATATCATGTAGGTAAGGTGTCTGCCTTTCATGCAGAAGGTCATGGTGACAGACCAAAAGATACACCAAACTCCTACACAAAGATGACACTAAATCCCATGACAATTATCTCTCTCAACATCAATGGACTAAATGCACAAGTTTAGAGGCACAGAGTGGCTAAAGGGATCAAAAAGCTGATTCCAACATTCTGCTGCCTACAAGAAACACATTTGAATAGTCAGAATAAACATAGACTCAAAATCAAAGGTTGGAGGACAATCATCCAAGGAACTCCCTTAAAAGTACTGGAGTGGCCATACTAATATCAGATGACACAAACTTTAGATTTAGAAAAGATATAAGGGACAAAGATGGACATTTTGTAATAATTAAGGGATATGTACAACAGGAAGAAATCACACCCACAAACATATACGTACCCAATGAAAGACCAGAAAAATATTTAATACAATTGGTGACAAATATGAAAGAAGACATCAACAGCAACACAATAATAGTGGCACTCGATCCCCAGAAATCAGATACACATTCTTTTTTTTTTTTTTTGGTTTTTGGGTCACACCCAGCAGTGCTCAGGGGTTACTCCTGGCTCCATGCTCAGAAATTGCCCCTGGCAGGCATGGGGGACCATATGGGTCACCGGGATTTGAACCGATGACCTTTTGCATGAAAGGCAAACGCCTTACCTCCATGCTATCTCCCGGGCCCCAGATACACATTCTTATCCAAAACTCATGGGTCATTCTCCAGGATAGATCATATGCTGGCCCATAAAACATACCTCCATAAAATCAAGAGGATAAAAATTGTACAGACAACCTTCTCAGATCGTAATGCACTGAAATTAGAAGTGAAATACAAAGGGGCCCAGAAGAAAAACTTTCTCACCTAGAACATAAACAGCCCACTACTGAACAACCAGTGAATCACAGAGAAAATAAAAATTTCTTGAAACTAAATGCAAACAAATACACGATTTATCAGAAGTTTTTGGACACAGCAAAAGTGCTACTAAGTTAAACAATTAATTGCTTTGTAAGCACACATTAGGAAGGAAGAAGGGCCTACATAATTAACTTAATGGCACAGCTTATAAAATTAGAAAATGATCAACAAAATGAACCCAAAAATAGGTAGGCAGAAGGAAATAACAAGGCTTAGAATAGAAATCAATGGGTGGAGATCCAAAAAACAATCCAAAAGATCAATAAAAGTATCATTTCTGTTTCTTTGAAAAAATACACACAAGATTGATAAACCACTAGCAAAACTCACAAAGAAGAGGAGAGATAAATTTAATAAAAATGGATTCGAAATGAAAAGGGGGACATCTCTACAGATAATACAGAGATTCAAAGGGTATCAGAGACTACTTTGAGAAACTCTATGCCACAAAAGATGAGAACCTGGAAGAAATGGATAAATTCTTGGACTCTTATAATCATCCACGGTTGAATCAGGATGATCTAACATATCTAAACAGACCCATCACTATTTAGGAAATTAAAATGGTTATCAAAAGTCTTCCAAAAAAAACAAAAGCCAGGACAAAATGGATTCACTAATGAATTCTTTCAATACTTTCGAGAGGAATTACTCTCAGTCTTTTAGGAAGATAACACCACCGATACCAAAGTCAGACAGAGATGCTGCCAAAAAGGAAACTACAGACAAATATTCCTGATAACCACAGATGCAAAGATCCTCAACAAAATCCTGGCAAATAGGACCCCTGCTAACACTTCATCAAGAACACCATGACCAAGTAGTTTCATTCTAGGAATGCAAGGATGGCTTAACATACATAAATCAATCAGCATAATATACCAAATCAGTAAAAGGAAAAATAAAAACCATATGATCAGATCAATAGATGCAGAGAAAGCATTTGTTAAGACCCAAAACCCATTCATGATGGGAATGGAAGGAACTTTTCTCAATATAGTCAAGGCCATCTACCACAAGCCAATGACAAATATTATTCTCAATGGAGATAAACTAAAAGTTTTTCTTCTAAAATGTGGTGTAAGACAAGGCTGCTCCCTCTCACTACTTCTTTTCAACATAGTACTGGAAGTACTTGCCAGAGCAATTAGGCATGTTAAAAAATATCAGATAGGAAAGAAATAAATCAAACTCTCATTAGGTGCAAATGATATGGTACTATATTTTGAAAACCCTAAAAACTCTACCAAAAAGCTTTGAGAAACAATAGATTCATATAGCAGAATGGCAGGCTACAAAATAAACACTCAAAAATCAATAGCCTTTTTATACACCAATAACAATACAGAAGATGCTAGTGAGTGAGGGATGTAGAGAGTCTGTATCAAAGACAGGTGGGGCTGAGAAAGGGAAGAGATGGGTGCATTGGTCATGGGAAGATAGCACTGATGAAAGGGGTGTTCTTTTTATGACTAAAACCCAACTACAATCATGTTTAAATAAAGATATAGTTTAATAAAAGAAATGGGCATTAAAGAAACAATGATAAGAAGAAAAAGACATTAAAAACACAATCGCATTTATATTAGTACCACACAAACTCAAATACCCTGGAGTCAACTGAATTAAAGAGATGAAGGACCTATACAAAGAAAACTGCAAAACACTGCTTCAAAAATAAAAGAGGACACAGAAAATGGAGCTGCATACCCGGTTCAGGGATTGGGAGGATTAATATCATTAAAATGACAACACTTCCAAAGCATTGTACAGATATAATGCAATTCCTGTAAGGATACCAATAACTTTCTTCAAAGAAATGGATTAAACACTCCTGAAATTCATTTAGAACAATAAACACCCAAGAATAGCTAAAACAACCTTAAGGAAAAAGCAACAATCATTAAAACAGGATGGTATTGGAATAAAGACACACCCTCAGATCAGGGAAAGAGACTTGAGTATTCAGAGAATGTTACCCAGACATACAACCACTCATTCTTTGATCAAGGGGCAAGAAACACAAATTGGAGCAAGGTGAGTCTCCTCTAAGTGGTGCTGGGTCAACTGGTCAATCACATGCAAAAAAAAGTGAACTTGGAATTCCATCTAACACCATACACAAAGACCAAATCCAAATGGATTAAAGGTCTTAATATCCGATCCAGAACCATAAGGTATATAGAAAAAGACATAGATAAAACACTTCATGACATTGAGACCAAAGGTATCTTCAAGGAGGAAACAGCACTGTCCAAATAAGTGAAAGCAAAGATCAACAGATGAGACTGTATTAAGCTGAGAAGTCTCTGCACCTCAGAGGAAAGAGTGACTACGGTGCAAAGGCCACCCACAGAATGGGAGAAAGTATTCACCCAATACCCCTCAGATAAGGGGCTAATATGGAAGATAAGCAATGTACGGACAGAACTTACAAGAAAAAAAATCTAACTCCATTAAATAATGAGAAGAAATGAATAGACAATTCCTCAAAGAAGAACTACAAATAGCCAAAAGACACATGAAAAAAATGCTCCACATCACTAATCGTCAGGGAGATGCAAATCAAAACAGCAATGAGGTGACACCTCAAGCCACAGAGACTGGCACACATCACAAAGAACCAGAACTGAACAATAAGTGCTGGCAGGGATGTGGAAAGGACATTTTATTCATTGCTGGTGGGAATGCCATCTAGTCCAGCTTGTATACAAAACAATATGGAGATTCCTCAAAAACTGGAAATTGAGCTCCCATATGATCTAGCTATACCACTCCTAGGGATATACCCTAGAACAGCAATGGCAAACCTATGGCACGTGTGCCAGCTGTGGCACGCAAAGGCCTTGCAGCTGGCACATGAGGTCTGCAATTAAGATATGTGGCGCAGTAGGAGGCGAGTGTGCCGGTGTCTGCTTTGCAGCTCACCTGGCAACAGGGCTGGTCTGGCCATTGGGAGGACCAGGCATTGTCCTGGTGGGCCGTGGCACATCCTCCTGTGCTGGCTGCTGTCTGTGAGTGGATGTTTAGCCTGCCAACCAACCCACCCAAACAAATAAACAAACAAACACCGGTATCCCGTTGTTGCTAAGGGACGACAGGTCGTAGGGGCCAAAGCTGGTGGAAACTGCTTGAACACCCTTTGGATTTCTTTGTTTGGTGGGGAAAGGTGGGCCCATGCCCAGTGTAAGGATCAAACCCAGCTTAGGATATATGCAAGGAAAGTAACTTACCCACTGTACTATTACTCTAGCCCCAAGCACACAATTCTTTTGACTGATAAAAAAAAAACCAATGAAGCTAAATCCCTGATATTCCTAATTTTGTAATTTTTTTGAAATTTTAAATTAAAAAAGAAATTTAAATCAATTTAAAAAATTGAAACAAAACATGCAGAAACAGTATCAAATAATGCAGGAGACTGTGAGGCATACAGTGAAATAGGAATGTATATTCACTGAGAAATTTTGAAAGATGACCACAAATCTTTATGAAAAGTTATAACGGGGGCCAGAGAGATATCATGGAGGTAGGGTGCTTGCCTTTCATGCAGAAGGTCAGTGGTTCGAATCCTGGCGTCCCATGTGATACCCCGTGCCCACCAGGAGCAATTTCTGAACATGGAGCCAGGAGTAACCCCTGAGCACTGCC
>PVKC010049410.1:0-10738 GCA_004027635.1 Crocidura indochinensis | reverse complement strand
CACACACACACACACACACACACACACACACACACACACACACACACACACACACACACACACACACACACACACACACACAGAAAAGTGAATAGAATGCTCCCTCCCTCTCTAGCTCCCAGCCATTTAATTCTCCCCTTGAAAGCCAGCCAGCACTGTAACCATTTCTTGATATTTTCTAGTGATTCTATGGTTTAGCAAATATGTATCTAGTTCCGACCTTTTCTTACTTACTGCGCACGGTACTGTAATCTCTGTTCTCTATCTTTTTTTTACCTTTTATGAAAGTAACGTATCTTAAGTAACAAGTCACAAAATGAGCATACACATAGCAACTATCTAGGACGGTCAAAAAGGGTAGGAACCTGAGAGAGTGAAAGGGGAAAGTGTTATCCTTGTATTCACTGCTCTCAGTTCAGCCCCTGGCCTGCCCCCCAAAATAAAAAGATACTTCTTTTGTGAACTCAAAAACTATCTTCTTCCTATAGATAACCACATCCTGACTTCTAACAACACACATTTCTTTTTTTTTTTTTTTTTCCCCCGTTTGTTTGGTTTTGGGTTTGGGTCACTCCCAGTGGCGCTCAGGGATTACTTCTGGCTCTGTGCTCAGAAATCGCTCCCGACAGGCTCAGGGAACCCAATGGGATGCGGGGAATCCAATGGGGTTGGGGGTGTGTGTGGATGGAGTGGTCCGTTCTGAGCACGTGCAAAGCAAACGCTTTACCACTGTGCTGTAGCTCCCACCCCCTCCCTTTTTTAAATATATCTTTTCAAAAAATTTTTTGTTTGTTTATTTGTTTTGTTTTGTTTTTGGGTCACACCCGATGTCGCTCAGGGGTTACTCCTGGCTATTCACTCAGAAGTCGCTCCTGGCAGACACGGGGGACCATATTATGTATTTGTTGGGGTCTGGTGTATTTCAGTTTAGCATTTGAGGATTCATTAAGTTATGGCATAGCTCATACTTAAAATTACTGGTCAAAATTCCTACTTCACTCGTCACTTAGCACATCTTTGTGATGTTTCCACATAACACACAAGATAGTTTTTCTACCTTTTATTTTTTTTATTTGCTGTTTTGGCATCACACCTAGAGGTGCTCAAGGGTTACTCCTGGCTCCATTCTTAGGAATCACTTGTAGTTGCTGGGGTGCCAGGGATTGATCTCAGTACACTACGTGCTATATTATTTGGGTTTTATTTGCTTTTTATACTGCAAAAGTGCATAATTTCTTTTTGTTTTTAATGCTGTATGCCACATGACTATCCACTCTACTCATTTGTAGGGCATGGGTTATAGCTTATCAACAGGACATTTTTTTTTTTTTTTTTTTGGTTTTTGGGTTTTGGGCCACACCCGGCAGTGCTCAGAGTCACACCTGGCTATCTGCTCAGAAATAGCTCCTGGCAGGCACGGGGGACCATATGGGACACCGGGATTTGAACCAACCATCTTTGGTCCTGAATTGGCTGCTTGCAAGGCAAACGCCGCTGTGCTATCTCTCTGGGTCCCTCAGCAGGGCATTTATATTGTGGGAAACCCCAGATTCAATCTCCCGCATCAAGGAAGAGGGAAGTTCTCTTTTGTTGTTATTGTTGCTCTAATGACACTTTCTTACTTTTTTTTTTTTTTTTGGTTTTTGGGCCACACCCGATGACGCTCAGGGGTTACTCCTGGCTATTCGCTCAGAAGTCGCTCCTGGCAGGCACGGGGGACCATATGGGGAACCCGGGGATCCAACCGCGGTCCGTCCCAGGTTAGCGCAGGCACCTTACCTCCAGCGCCACCGCCCGGCCCCTCTAATGACATTTTCTGATATTTAAAAGTTTATATAATTTGGGGCTGGAGAGATAGCATGGAGGTAAGGCGTTTGCCTTTCATGCAGAAAGCTGGTGGTTTGAATACCAGCATCCCATATGGTCCCTTGAAGTCTTCCAGGAGCGATTTCTGGGCATAGAGCCAGAAGTAACCCCTGAGCGCTGCCGGGTGTGACCAAAAAACCAAAATAAATAAATAAATAAAAACAAAATAAAGTTTATGTAATTTATGGTACATGCTTACTATTTTTTATAGTGTATTGTACCATTTTCTGAATAGGAATTTGTGGAGTGAGCTTGACTTTAAAAAAAAGAAACCTCAGGGCCAGGCGGTGGCGCTGAAGGTAAGGTGCCTGCCTTACCCGCTAACCTTGGACGACCGCGGTTCGATCTCCCCCCTCCCCCCTCCCCCCCCCTGCCCCATATGGTTCCCCAGGCCAGGCCAGGGGAGACTTCTGAGCGCATAGCCAGGAGTAACCCCTGAGCGTCACTGGGTGTGGCCCAAAAACCAAAAAAAAAAAAAGAAAAAAGAAACCTCATCTTTTTTACCAGTGAGAGATCCAAGATACATTGTAACATGAATATATATATTGGGAATATGGGTTATTTTGTCAGCTTAGCAGTGGAAATCACTTGTTAATGTTGAGAATCAACTTCCGGAATTTCATTTGTTAACTTGAGAACTTATCTAAAACCACAAACACCTTTTATGTACCATGATAATGTTTGTGATGCCTTTCTATATGTATTTGTGATGGCCATAAAATAACTTTTTATTATATTACTTCAAGAAAAGTTTTGAGGACATTTTATTAATACTCTTAATATCCTCATAAATAATTACCAAATCTGTGTCAAATTTACATAATATATTGTGTCTTTTAAGATTGCTGCATATTCCCATATTGCTGGGTTGCTCCCAGTTAAATAATTTGCAAACAAAGTAGGTCAGAATGTAAGTCTTGGAGCCACTTCTTTTTTTTTTTTTTCTACACCCAGATGTACTCATGGCTTACTCCTCAGGGATCATTCCTTTCGGGGCTCTGGGGACTATAAGGGATTTCTGGGATTGAACCTAGGTGGGCTACATGCAAGATATGTGTTCTTCCAGCTCTACTATACTAGCTCGCTAGCCCCTATGAAACAGTTTCTTGGATTCAAACAAACTCAATTCTGGACTAAATGATATCACTATATCTTACATTCAGCAGAGCTTCTTCCACTTTAATTTATATACCCATTATGTTCAGTGTAAAGTTCCTAAACCTATTATTAAAATAACTGATCAGAAAAATAATAAGTAGCAAGAGGGTACAAATCCAGATAGCAATGTATAAATGTTATATAGGTTACTAAGGTAGTGATTTCTATATTAATCAATGTTAATAACCTACATGTTGAGACATGGTAAAATGTTTGCTATAATAAGTTTTTCAAGTCTTCAGCGAATGAACACTTGGGAATCTACCTATTAGTTACTGGTTGGAATATAAAATAACTGATGTTTGCTTTGAAAATACAGTTTAAATATGTTATGAATGTATGGTATTGGAAAAATGTTCAAGCTCATTTCGCCCCCATTTTTGTTATATGTTGTGAGGAGTAAAAATATTTTTTTTTCATTAGTTTGGATGCTCTCCCAAGAGTCACGTGTCCTAATCATCCAGACGCAATTTTAGTGGAAGACTACAGAGCTGGTGATATGATATGTCCCGAATGTGGCCTGGTTGTAGGTGAGTAGTTCCTACATTTTATTTGAAATCACTAATTCAGACACAGCCATTTGTTTTTGGCTTTATTAAACGTCCGCAATTTATTTTTCACAAATTTAAAGGTTTGTGACAACCTTTCATTGTATCAGTCTATCAGTACTATTTTTACAATAGTTTCAACTCTATTCATATGTCTGTGCACATTTAGCTAAGGTGTGCACATCACATTTTTATACACAATGTCATTTTCATATTTTATAATAGGCTACAGCAGAGTTAAAACATAACTTGGGAAGTCTAAAATTCATTATATGCTGTATTGTGGTTATTACCTTAATTACAATGGTCTGGAACCGAACCTGCAATATCTCTAGGGTATATTTTTTGTTGTGTATAATTAAAAAATTTTTTTAAATAATTTTTTCTTTTTCTTCCAAGGATAATTCATACTCATTGTAAAAAAATAAAATAAAATAAAGATGGGCCAGAGTGATTGCATAGTGGTAGGGCATTTTGCCTTGCATGCTGTCGACCCAGGACAGACCTGGGTTTTATCCCGGGCATCCCATATGGTCCCCCAAGCCTGCTAGGAGCAGTTTCTGAGCACAGAGCCAGGAGTAACCCCTGAGTGCCTCTGGGTGTGCCTCCCCACCCCCCCCAAAAAAAAAACACAAATAAGTAAAGGCAATTAGGGAAGAAGAAAAAAAAAATAGGGCCAGAAAGATAGTTAAGAGGTTCTGACACATGGCTTGCATATGATTCTGTGTGATTCCCAGTACCACTACATGGTTCCCTAGGCAGCACAGCATTCTCTGGTCCTTTATAGTGGGCAGAAGAAGGGGCCCTCAAGTTTCTGAGCTCCAATGGGCGTGCCACCCCTTCCCACTCCACCCCAAAAAGAAACCAGTAAAAAGTAAAGTAATCTATAGATGTCTAATTGTCAACCCAGGTGCATATATTTTATAATTGGGATAGGAGGGAACATCTAAAATTTAGAAAGTCGGTTCTAAAAACCAGCCCTCTGCCCTTAATTATTAATATAATTTTATAGCTTTTCATGTATTTTAGAAACTAAACATTTATTTCTGAAATATAATGTCATATATATACTAAATCTCATCTAAAACCTTTGTTTGTTTTTTGTTTAGGGGCCACACTCAATGATCAGGGCTTACTCCTGGCTCTGCACTCAGGATTTACTCTTGGCAGTACTAAGGGAGCCATATGGATTGAATTCAGGTTGGCAAATGCCCTACCCACTTATAAAAGGCAACATCAAATAAAGTCTATTGTGGGCCTATAGGGATACAGCACATAGGGAGCTTCCCTTGCACCGGACCAATTAGGGTTTGATTCCTGGCATTCATATGGTCCCCCAAGTACTGACAGGAGTAATTTCTGAGTCTAAAGAAAGGAGTAACCCCTAAACACCACTGGATGTGGCCCTTAAACAAACAAACCCCAAAAAGCCTTTTGTAATTTTCACATGCTCATGTCAAATTGCTTATTCTTGAATTTCTTTCATAAAATTATTTATGAATTTCTTTTATAATAAAAGAAAACAATAATAAATTAAAAGTTTCACTTTTCCCCTGAGCCTGCCAGGGGCGATTTCTGAGCACAGAGTCAGGAGTAACCCCTGAGCACTGCCGGGTGTGACCCAAAAACAAAACAAAACAAAACAAAGTTTCACTTCTAATATTATTTAGGTATGTTGCCAAGCTTTAGAATGTGATGAACTATGAAAACATTACTCTTAGGAGTAAAGAGTTGGCTTTGTTGAATGCATGAATATTTTACATGCAAAAAGCTTGGGTTTGAATTCTGGCGCTGCGTGGTCTCCCTATCCTCCTAGCACCACTAGGTATGCCACTCCAAAACATAGTAACAAAATCATAAGTGATGGAGTACTTATGAGGTGCCTAGAAAAGACAGTGATGGTAGGATTGTGAAAAATAAGGCAAAAAACTAAGGTTGAAGTGTTTTACTTAGATGGACATCTTATCCTGGAGCAAATAGGTTGTTTGACTTTGATGTCCACTATGTGTTTTGAAACACATAGAGTTGCTAATAGGAATTGAGATCCTTTTTTAGTTGTAATGTCAGTAACCAATATTTGCAACTAATAAGCTTACTAAGTTATAGTCAGTATTGTTGTAACTGATTTGCATATTCCTAGTCAGTTTTCTTTTGAGACCCCACCTAACAGTACTCAGGAATTACTCCTGGCTCTTCCTGGCAGTCTCAGGGGAAAATATGGGATACCAGGGATTAAATCTGGGTTGGTGTGTGCAAAGTAAACTCTCCCAACCATGCTATCTTTCTGGTTCCTTTAGTCAGTTTATCTTTAGGAAAATTGTGCCACCATCTTCATATGGTACTAATGAGGAAACTGAAGTTTAGGTAATTTGGTATTCTAGCTTTGTTGTCTGTACACCAACCAATGGTGGGGGGAATGGCGGAAAGCTACACTTGCCAGAGCTTGGAGACTATTTCTGATGGTCACTCAACTGTGCTAGAGTCCTTTATACTTAATATTGATTTATTTCAGTGCTTCTATGTATAGAACATGCACTCCAGGCCTTAGTGCCAATTTTTGGCCACTAAACTTTCGTTTCTACCATTTATAATTAAAATGTAATTCAATCTGATACTTGGTGACACTGGCAGCTGTGAGATTTACTTGTTCTGTTGTTGTTGTTATTTATTTATTTGTGAGTGTTTCTGGTTTTCTGGTCAAACTCATCTCAGCACCTTACTGGTAGTGCTCAGACCATACAATTCTGGGGATTATTATAGACTACTTCATGTAGTACACTTGTTCCAGTTCATTTGAGCTGTCTTTTTGCCCTTATCTGCCCCTCCTCCACCTGGTTGGTTTGGGAGGGCACTGGGGGCACACCCTGGCAGTGCTTAGGGCTTGTCCTGGCTTTGCACTTGGGTCATTCCTTCATTCCTGGCAGTGACATCAGGGGACAATATGTGGTCCCCTGAGGATTGAACCCAGGGCAAGAGCATTCAAGGCAAGTGTCTATCCAGGCTTCATCTCTTTTTGTAAATCCTTTCTGCTAAGAGTTATTTTTATTTTTTTAAATGATCACAAAAGTAAAAATATTGCAACAAACCAATTTGGTGTTGCAGCAAAAACCTCATGTAATACTTTCTTTTTTTGGTTTTTGGACCATACCTGGTGGCACTCAGGGGTTAATTCCTGGCTCTGTGCTTAGAAATTGCCCCTGAAGGCTCCAGGGATCATATGGGATGCTGTGGATAGAACCAGATCATTCCAGGTTAGCCATGTGCAAGGCAAACACCCTACCACTCTGCTATCTACCTGGTCCTTGTGTAATATTTTTTTTCATTACCTTATTTCAGGAATTTATTCTAGAATCTTGAAGGCTAGCCAGATATTACTAATTTTTCTCAGTTTTTCATTTAAAGAGTTATTCATTTAGAGTTTAAAATGACTCTGAGGGGCCCGGAGAGATAGCACAGTGGCGTTTGCCTTGCAAGTAGCCGATCCAGGACCAAAGGTGGTTGGTTTGAATTCTGGTGTCCCATATGGTCCTCCGTGCCTGCCAGGAGCTATTTCTGAGCAGACAGCCAGGAGTAACCCCTGAGCACTGCCGGGTGTGACCCAAAAACCAAAAATAAATAAATAAATAAATAAATAAATAAATAAATAAATAAATAAAAATAACTCTGAATTCTCCATACAGAATAACTGTAGGAAAAATTATCTTCAAAGACATTGGAAAATTACTATGTAAATACAAGCTGAGTAGAGTATGCTAAGATGTATATATGGAGCAAAAAGAGATAATTTTATGCAGACGTTTACAAATATTGAAATGAAAAGGCTAAAGTTATTGTACTATTTATTTGAACTAATAATTATACTATTTATAACTAGATACTTTGTGGGTCTATAATGGGTTATTGATTCAAATGGTCTCAACAGTGAACTTCATCATTCATAAATGGAACTTAAATAAGTTGGTGAAATTTTATCAAAAATAGGTACTGTGTATTGTTTTTTGTTTTGTTTTGTTTTTGAGTTATATCCAGCAGTGCTCAAAGTTTACTCTGGTTATTCACTCAGTGATCACTCCTTGCAGTGCCTGCGGTGCGGGGACTAAACTTTGGTCATCCTTGTGCAAGACAAGCACCTTAACTGCTATACCTCTCTCTACCCCCTAGATACTAAATTCAATTTGTTTTTAGCACTGATGATACGTAGGAATTACTCCTGGCTGAGTACTCAGGCATCACTTGTTCACGAGACCATGCACAGTGTAAGGGATCCTTACTATTCTCTGCCCTCACTCCCCACCAATATTCTGACTTGCACAGTAATTTGATAAATTAGTTATCATACTTTCTTGTAATTTTGAGAATAGCCGAAGTTGCAGCTTTTCTGAAACTAGTATGATTTTATTTATTTATTTATTTTTGTTTTTTTGGGCCACACCCAGTGATGCTCAGGACTTCCTTTTAGCTCTGTGCTCAGAAATCGCTCCTGGCAGGCTCAGGGGACCATATGAAATGCCAGGAACTGAACCCAGATCTGTCCGGGTTGGTCTCGTGCAAGGCAAACACCCTACCGATGTTCTATCTCTCTGGCCCCTATTTTTTTTTTTTTTTTTTTTTTTTTTGGTTTTTGGGCCACACCCGGTGACGCTCAGGGGTTCCTCCTGGCTATTCGCTCAGAAGTTGCTCCTGGCAGGCACGGGAGATCATATGGGGGAACCGGGGGATCGAACTGCGATCTGTCCTACGTTAGCGCAGGCACCTTATCTCCAGCGCTACCGCCCGGCCCCACTGGCCCCTATTTTTAAAATTAAAATAAAATCAGTAATTTTACTGTGCTTTGAAGATTCTGTGGGGTTTTTTGTTTGGTTTTTGGGCCACACCCGGTGACGCTCAGGGTTGCTCCTGGCTTGGGGGACCATATGGGACACGGGAGGGGGGGGGGAGTCGAACTGCAGTCCGTCCTAGGCTAGCGCAGGCAAGGCAGGCACCTTACCTCCAGTGCCACCGCCTGGCCCCTCTGTGGGGTTTTTATTTATTTATTTATTTATTTATTTATTTATTTATTTATTTATTTATTTGCGCTTGATAATGAGTTGGGTTTTTTTTTGTTTGTTTTTGTTTTTTGGGTCACACCCTGTGATGTTCAGGGGTTA
Organism: Crocidura indochinensis; assembly: GCA_004027635.1. Classification (NCBI taxonomy): domain Eukaryota; kingdom Metazoa; phylum Chordata; class Mammalia; order Eulipotyphla; family Soricidae; genus Crocidura; species Crocidura indochinensis. The sequence continues at coordinate 2,019 of PVKC010049410.1, read as the reverse complement.
CTCCTGGCTCTGGGGACCATTTGGTATGTCAGGATATCAAACCAAGGTCTGTCCTATATCTACTGCATGCAAGGCAAACGCCCTACCGCTCTATCTCTCTGGCCCAATGATGGTAGTTCTAGGGCTGTGGAGTTGGTTGATAAATGCTCCGACTCTGACTTCTCCGACTCTGACTTCTCAGTTTTTTGTACTTCCGACTCCTATTCCAGGTACCCAAAACTTCCTCCAACTCCGAGTCCTTGACTCTGACACCGCAGCCCTGGGTAGTTTTCTTGAAAAAATCTTTTATCAGATTGTAGAATTGGCTGGAGGCTTGCCTTGCACACTGCTAACCTGGGTTTTATCTTTAGCATCCCATTGGTTCCCCAAGCCTGCTAAGAGAGGAATTCTGAGGGGTTGAGAAATTAAAGTTAGTAAGGTGCTTGTCTCTTGTACTGCTTCAACCTGGGTTTGATTTCCTGCTTCTCATATGGTTCTGCCAAGTATCTCCAGTGTTATTTCTGAGTGCAGAGCCATGGTAAGCCCTGAATATCACCAGGTATACACCCTCAACACCAAAAGTTAAAACAAATACAGATGGGTGATTTGTGGCAACTCTGTTCTTGAATACCTACATAGGTGCCATTTTTCCAACAATATTTGCTCACCCTGTGCTTATCTCACTTTTATAGCTTTTGGACATCATTATGCACTTATAGACTATAGTATAATAGAAACATAATAGTTATATGCACTAGGAAACCCCAAATTAAATGTGATTTGGTATATTGTGATATTTAAATGTAAGGTTTGAAATCAAACTGACAATATTTCCAAGGTTCCTCTGCTGCCATTAGCTATTAGTGAACACTTAATGGCTTTTGAATTTTACTAATAAAAGACTATGCTATTTCTTAATTTAGCCTAAAATTGAGGCATTTGTGCCCATATGTTAAGCTTACATTTTTGAATACTCAGCTTGACTATTAACATTTTTTGAATCATAGGTAACATTAAATTATATACTTCTTTTTTTTTTTTTTTTTTTTTTTTGGGTCACACCCAGCAGTGCTCAGGGGTTACTCCTGGCTCCATGCTCAGAAAATGCTCCTGGCAGGCACGGGGGACCATATGGGGCACCAGGATTCAAACCGATGACCTTTTGCATGAAAGGCAAACGCCTTACCTCCATGCTATCTCCCGGGTCCCAAATTATATACTTCTATACTTATATACTCTATATAAGTATATATATACTTATATACATTATACATAATATATTATATATTATATATAAGTATATATATACTCTATATAAGTATATATATATATACTTATATACTTATAATTATATACTTCTATACTTATATACTCTAGTGCTCTGGATAAGAGGACCCAAAGTTACATTAGATATCTTTTTGTTTGTTTGTTTTGTTTTTTTGGTCTGGTTTTGGGGCCACACCGGGCGGTACTCAGGGGTTACTCCTGGCTCTGTGCTCAGAAATCGATCCTGGCAGGCTTGGGGGACCATATGGGATGCCAGGAATCAAATCTGGGTCTGCCCTGGGTCTGCTGCATGCAAGGCAAACACCTTACCACTCTGCTATCTCTTTAGCCCACAATAGATATTTCTTTTTTTTTTTTTTTTTGGTTTTTGGGCCACACCCGGTGGCGTTTAGGGGTTACTCCTGGCTATTCGCTCAGAAGTCACTCCTGGCAGGCACAGGGGACCATATGGGGAACCAGGGGATCGAACCGAGGTCCGTCCTAGGTTAGCGCAGGCACCTTACCTCCAGCGCCACCGCCTGGCCCCCTACAATAGATATTTCTTAAATACTTCTTCATTGTGTTTCTTTCAGGTCTGGTACAAATGCAAAGAATTTTTTCGAATTTCAGAATTCATTGACTATGCTATTAAGGCACTTTTCTCTAACCTTCAATTAGATGTGATTAATCCACATGTTAAAAAGTAAAAAATCAGAATGCCATGAAATTTTATAAGTGTTTTCCAAGAGGTGATTATGTTTGATTAAAATAATT
>PVKC010049409.1:0-10715 GCA_004027635.1 Crocidura indochinensis | reverse complement strand
CTTCTTCTTCTTCTTCTTCTTCTTCTTCTTCTTCTTCTTCTTCTTCTTCTTCTTCTTCTTCTTCTTCTTCTTCTTCTTCTTCTTCTTCTTCTTCTTCTTCTTCTTCTTCTTCTTCGTTTTTAGACTCATTGTCCTACAAGTGTTAGGGCATCTTTCCCTCAGAACTGACTGAAGTAAGATATTTATCCCAGTCTAAGGAGTAGTTTTTTTTTGCTTGTTTTTTGTTTGTTTGTTTGTTTTTTGGTTTTTGGGCCACACCTGGTGACGCTCAGGGGTTACTCCTGGCTATGCGCTCAGAAGTTGCTCCTGGCTTGGGGGACCATATGGGAACCGGGGGATCGAACCACGGTTTGTCCTAGGCTAGCGCAGGCTAGGCAGGCACCTTACCTCCAGCACCACCGCCCAGCCCCAAGGAGTAGTTTTTAACCCTTGATGGACTAAAAATTACTGGCCAATATTTTGAATAATTATTGTCCATGCTTGCCTGAGTCTAACCCCAAACTTTTAAAATTAGCAATACTGGTATTAGTGTCCATATATCAATATTATTTATCTTTGAAGTTATTCTTGGGACCCGGGAGATAGCAAGGAGGTAAGGCACTTGCCTTTCATGCAAAAGGCCATCGGTTCGAATCCTGGTGCCCTATATGGTCTCCCTGCCAGGAGCAATTTCTGAGCATGGAGCCAGGAGTAACCCCTGAGCACTGCCAGGTGTGACCCAAAAACCCAAAAAAGAAAAAAAAGAAGTTATTCCATTTTGTAATTAAGAGCCTCTGTTTAGGTTTACCGGTAATTTGTATGTCATTTAGAGATGTCTTTAGGTGATTATTATCAAACTTATTGTTAATCATTTCACAATCTACACGTATATTAAATAGTCATGTTATACAGAGTAGATTAATATGTCAATGTTATATTTGTTTTAACACATTACAAATAACAATTTGTTGTTATGTATTTAAATAAAACTAGGGGGAAATTAACAAGATATTGAATAACAGCTTAGTGGTTCCAGTTCTGGGTGTTTTATAAATAATGTTGCAGGTTTGCCATAAGGCAGATCTCAATTTGATCTTTAGCACCTCATATTGTCCCATAAGCCTGCCAAGAGTGATTCCTAACTGCAAAGAAAAGAGTAACCTCTGAGCTCTATCTAGTGTGCCCCCACTAAAAAACAAAACAAAACAAACAAAAAGAAACAATTAGAAATAGGATTTTTCTTTTCTTTTCTTTTTTTTTTTTTTTGGGTCACACCCGGCAGTGCTCAGGGGTTACTCCTGGCTCCATGCTCAGAAATTGCTCCTGGCAGGCACGGGGGACCATATGGTGCACCGGGATTCGAACCGATGACCTTTTGCATGAAAGGCAAACGCCTTACCTCCATGCTATCTCCCGGGCCCCAGAAATAGTTTTAAGAAGGTTGAATCTCATCTTCAAATATGCAGACTCAATAGGTCTAGAGTGTTCAGAATTGAGATTATGTGCATGTATTTTATTAAAGAAATATGGTTTATAATCACCTTAGTAAATCTATTTTAGTGTGGAATATTGCATCCATTCACCACCGAAGTGCAAAAGTTCTTCCTCTAACTGCCCTAAATCCCTTCTCATCTGCCTTCTTTCTTCCTTTTTCACTAACTCCTTACAAGTATATACCCAGTTATGTTGTCAAAACCTAAGGGTTTATTTGGGCTTATTTTCTTTCTTTCTTTCTTTTTATTTATTTATCTTTTGGTTTTTGGGTCACATCGGGCAGTGCTCAGGGGTTACTCCTGGCTCTGCGCTCAGAGGTCGCTTCTGGCAGGGATGCTGGGATTTGAACTGGGGTCTGTCCAGTGTTGGCCTCGTGCAAGGCAAACGCCCTACCTGCAGTGCTATGGCTCCAGCCCTGGACTTATTTTCATTGCTCATTATCCTTTGCTTCATTTTGTTATATACTGCATAGGAGTGTATACTGATTATCTAGTATTGGTTGGGGTTTCTTTTTAATTTTTCTCTGAGAAACATTTGCTATGCTGGGAGTCAAACCAGTGTTGACTATAGCCACATGCTAGGCAAGTACTTTGGCCTCTCTACTAGCTCTTTAACCCAATACTGCTTCTTTGTATTCTGGTTTATTACTTAATTGACACTCTCCAGTCTATATTGTACATATATATGTATTGTGTATATATATGTATTGAGCAGACTCAGGGATCATATGGGATGCTGGCGATAAACCCAGGTCTACCACATGCAAGGTAACCTTACTGCTGTGCTCCAGCCCCAGTTCCATAAAGAATCTTAGGATTCTTTTTTTGTTTGTTTGGTTTTTGGGTCACACCTGGCAGCGCTCAGCGGTTACTCCTGGCTCAGAAATTGCTCCTAGCAGACTCGGGGGACCAAATGGGATGCCGGGATTCGAACCACCGTTCTTTTGCATGCAAGGCAAATACCTTACCTCCATTCTATCTCTCCGGCCCCATTCTTAGGATTCTTTATAAGGTATAAAGTTATTGGATTATGGGGCCCGGGAGATAGCATGGAGGTAAGGCGTTTGCCTTTCATGCCAAAGGTCATTGGTTCGAATCCCGGTGCCCCATATGGTCCCCCATGCCTGCCAGGAGCAATTTCTGAGCATGGAGCCAGGAGTAACCCCTGAGCACTGCTGGGTATGACCCAAAAACCAAAAAAAAAAAGTTATTGGATTATATGGTAATTTATTTCTAATTCTTGGAAAAGTTTTCATACTGTTCTCCAGAGAGACAGACCAGTTTATAGTCCCCCAAACAGTGAATGATGATTTCTTATATTTATTTTGGAGGATGTGTTAGCTCACACTCAGTGGCAGTTGTTCAGGGCTTACTCTGTGCTCAGTGCTCCTGGCCAGATGTGGTATTGGGATCAAACTGGGTCAGGTGAATGTAAGGTGAACATTCTATCCATTGTATTATCTCTCCAGACTCTAGGATTCAGTGTTCACCACACACCCACCAATACTGGTTGTGTCTGACGTGTGTGTGTGTGTGTGTGTGTGTGTGTGTATACCTATGTGTATGTGTGTGTCTGACCTTTTTGATACAGGCCATTCTCACTGATGTGAGGTGATAACTCACTGATGTTTATATATGCATTTTGCTGATGTTGGTGATGAATATATTTTTCACACAGGCATAATATAACAAATAAGTTTCTTTATATTCTAGTTTTTGTAAATATGAGAAGGGAGAAGGAGAGATGGAGGGAGAGAGGGAGAGGGGAGAGAATGGAGGGGGAGAGGGGAAGAGAAAAAGGGAAGAGTAAGAAAGAGGGGGACAGATGGGAATATAGAGTGGGGAAAAGGGGGGAGAGAGGGGAGAAAGAGAGAAAGAGAGAGAACAAGTGATGAGAGAGCAATATTCTCAGGAAACTTTAATATGCTACCAAGATAGAGAAATATAATACTTCAGTTGTGCTATGTCTGACTTTCCACCTAGCAGTAAGAATAAGCAAGCTTTCCATAATTCTGAAAAGGCTGAACTACTCAGATCCCTGAGTAGTCATTGTTAAAAGATTAAAAAAAGGGGCCCAGGAGAAAGCATGGAGGTAAGGCGTTTGCCTTTCATGCAAAAAGTCATCAGTTCGAATCCCGGTGCCCCATATGGTCCCCCGTGCCTGCCAGGAGTAATTTCTGAGCATGGAGCCAGGAGTAACCCCTGAGCACTGCTGGGTGTGACCCAAAAACCAAAAAAAAACTTGTTTTAGGGTTGGAGTGATAGTACAGTAAGTAGAGCATTGGCTTTGCACATGGCTGACATGGGTTCAACATAAGCATCCCATATTGTCCCTGAAGCACCACCAAGAATGACCCCTGAGTACAGAGCCCAGAAAAACCCTTGAGCACCACTGGGAATGCCCACCTCCCAAAAGGAAAAAAGAAAAAAAAAACAAAGAAGAAAAAAACGCCTTGTTTCAACCTCTCCTTTCTATTTTTCTTCATATAAAGTAAAACTAGAGTAGATAGGAGGGATTCAAGTGGTCAACACAAGTATTAATTAACCTCATATATTTTGTTTCCTTTACTCCACTACCATATTATATGGTATATAATATATATATGTATATATAAATGGGTTCCTCAGGTGAGATGTCCCTGTGATTTTGATGGCATTTAGAAAAACTCAGAATGAGAAAACTCAAAGGGCTAGTGTGCATGTTTTGCATACAGGAGGCTTAGGTTCAAACACTTCACCACATGGTCCCCTAAACACCTCTAGAAGTGACTCTGAAACACAGAAAGGATAGAGCTCAGAACAATTGCTCAGATGTGGCCTCCAAATAGAAATTAAACAATTAAAAGAAAGAAGCGATGAGGAAAAGGGTGAGAGAAAAGCAATTTGCATATGGCACATGGTAATGCTCAAAGTTTGTGGATTTGTGAATGAAAATGACAGAAGTATAGTTACATAACTCCTATGGGAATAGGCAGTCTATTTGAAATGCACTCTTTGCTCCTTCGGGTCATGACTATTAGTAATTCTTCATCACCACAGTTAATTATCACTAATAACAACCTCAGGGTCAAAAAAGCTACTGGATACATTTAATTCTGAGAAAGTTAATAAACATTACTCTTTTCAATAAGTACCCCAAAGTGAAAAATTATAGTGATCATAAAATTTGCATTTTGAATTAGAAGTGTTTATTGAACAGTAAGTTAGAGCCTACTTGGAAAGATGCAAATTCTATAATTTAAATTCTGGTTACAAATAGATGGAAACAGAAGGAGGTACATATTTAAGATGACATTTAAAAAAGAAGAGATGTTACAAAAAGCCTATACTTTGGGGACTATCAGTGGTCAGTCAATTTCAGAAAGGGCGATTTTAAGACTGAAAGGAGAAAGGAAAAATATAAAATGAAACTTTTTCTGAACTTAGAAAATCTGCTCAACTATATGAGTATCTCCGTTATATACTACTGGCCCATTCACAAAAGCTGGACACAGGATATATATTTTCTTATAGTAATTTCTGAATGAAGTCTTATTTTGTCTGCTAGTGGGCCCTTGAGATTAGTTACTGTATTTTATTCTATATAAATTCTCATAGTATCTGGAATTGTGCGAATTTTGGAGGGGCACACCCGGTGACACTCAGGGATTACTCCTGGCTATATGCTCAGAAGTAACTCCTGGCTTGGGGGACCATAACGGATGCCGAGGACTGAACCCAGGTCAGTCCTGGGTCAGCTGCATGGAAGCCTAACATCCTACCACTATGCTATCACTCTGGCACCATGTGCAGGTTATTATATAGGATCATTCTATATAAATTATAGTCAATCAGCATAAAATGCATGCTAGTTTACATGCATTTTATTAGTAATTGATAAAAGTACTATTAAGGTGACCAGAGAGACAGTACAGGGATTAAGGTATTTACTTTGCATATAGTCAAACCTGATTTGGTTCCATGCACCACATATGGCCCTGAGCACAGCCAACAGTGATCCTTGAGCACAGAGCAAGGAGTAAGGCCTGAACACTAATGGATATGGCCCTGGAGAAAGAGAGAGCAAAAATAAAGAGAGAGAAAGAGGGGCCGGGAGATAGCATGGAGGTAAGGCGTTTGCCTTTCATGCAAAAAGGTCATCGGTTTGAATCCCGGTGCCCCATATGGTCCCCCGTGCCTGCCAGGAGCAATTTCTGAGCATGGAGCCAGGAGTAACCCCTGAGCACTGCCGGGTGTGACCCAAAAACCAAAAAAAAAAAAAAAAAAAAGAGAGAGAGAAAGATATTAAGGAATGTAGGAAGTAAGAAAAAATATTTAAGGTAATTGGGCATTAAATATTATATTACTATGATTATTTTTTTCACAGCATTGTGAATCAAATAACTAATACATTAAAAATTTTAGAGAAAAAAATAAAAATTACAAGAGCTATTATCATAAAAGGGAAAACAGATATTGGAAACAAGTACCTGCTTTTGGGCAGCAGCTTTAATTTACTCAGACAGTAGTCTAGGAGTACAGACTTAAGGGTGAGATACTTTTGGTTTCATTTTTGTTTTTAACAGATCTACTTATGTGTATTTGATGGAAAGGTAGAATATTCTTCGCCTTTTATTTTCTTTTTTCCTGTTATTGCTGTTATTCTTGTTAATATGCTATGTACAGAACAAAAGGAGACAACTTAAAGTCTTGAACTGCAATAGAAATTATAGCTTCTATCCACAACATCATATGTTTACTGAACACAGTAGAGTGACTCTTAAACACTGCAGGCTATTACCCAAAAACAGCAAGATAAAGAGACTCTATGAAGAACTTCATATTAGAATTGAAGTTACACTTGACCTTATTATTGTCCATGCTTTGCTTAGTAAGCAACACAGTTTGTGAATCTCCATCTTTATAACAGTAACTGAAGACACACCATCTTTATTTTCTTTCCTTTTGTTATTTTTTGTTTTGTTTTATTTTGTTTTAAGGTCACATCGGGTGGTGTTCAGGGGCCCCAGATCAGTGATGTGCAAGGCAAGTTACCTACCAATATACTATTTGTCTGGCACCTTAACTTTCTTTTCTTTATTTATCATCGTTCATTCCCTAATAGCTGTGTGTTAGGGTGTCACACCTAACAGTGCTTAGGATTTATTCCTGGATCTGTGTTCAGTAATCACTTCTGGCAGTTGATCATATAGGTGTAGAGGATGAAACCTGGGTTGTACTGAGCAGGCTAGCTCTGTAACTGCTATACTATCTGGCCCCTGTTTTTTCTTTTAAAATCACAGTGGGGGCCGGGCGGTGGCGCTGGAGGTAAGGTGCCTGTGCTAACCTAGGACGGACCGCGGTTCCATCCCCCGGTTCCCCATATGGTCCCCCGTGCCTGCCAGGAGCGACTTCTGAGTGAATAGCCAGGAGTAACCACTGAGCGTCATCGGGTGTGACCCAAAAACCAAAAATAAATAAATAAATAAATAAAAATAAAAAATAAAATAAAATCACAGTGCACATGTGTGTTGCCGGCCCATGCAGATGGTGCCTGCACATATATATCAATCACATCTCCTCCTTTGAGATGTGTACTTTCCTACTTACACACTGGGTTATGTACCGTGGTTCTCTGCCTTTGGAGAAACTGCACTGTGGTGAGGGTGGCGGCGTTCTGGGGACCCCGGCCAGCGGGGGGTGAACGCCTCTATGAGTTCGTGAGTTTCCTGAAGCCGGCCCAACCCGAAATATCTACAGAAAAATCCAAATTGGTTAGAAAGAGTGAACCAAGTCTGAATTCCGATCAAGGGTAAATGTATTAGGCATTAGCAAGCACTTACATACTTTTCACACAAAGGGAGGCAGGTCTTGAAGACTATATACAGGTACATCACCAAAAATGGACAAAGGCATTTTACATCTGACTACTGGGCAGCTAGGTATTGGTTAATTCAAACAGGTCTCTCTATCAATCATATGCTTATTATGGACACTTAGCCAAGAAAGGAAAGGGGATAGAGTTACATTTTTATCAAGGACTTTTGGCAAAGCACAGCCTACAGGTGGCGAGGAGAGGAGAGAAAATAGACATAACTTGGTGGCTGATCCAAAACAATCTCCAACTAGCAGGGGTTAGAAATATAAGAAAAATGCTATTTGCACCCTGCCCCCAGTTCCATGACCCAGAAGTTAGCACAAGGGGCTAATTTTTTGTAGCAATATTTCCTTTATGCTCAGGGCTAAAACCTGCCAGCAGTGACTCACGTCAGCAACTCAGTGGAACTTTTCCACAGAGAGAGACTATGGTTGATGGCATCCAATCTTATGCCGGCTAGAGCAGTCTCCCACACTGTAGAGTACTTTACTCTCCTTCTCTGCCTCAGAATTTCCAAATAAAACCTAATTTTACTTCTCCCCAAATCACTTAAACAATCTGAATAAGTGTAATTTCTTACTGGTACATCTATCCCATTCTACTGTTAACACCCCCCATTCCTTACATCGATATATATATATATATATATATATATATATATGTATGTATATATATATATATATATAAAACACCTAATTATTTAATTTCTTTCTTTCTTTTTTTTGTTATTCACTCAGAAGTCGCTCCTGGCAGGCCCGGGGGACCATATGGAGAACAGGGGATCGAACCTTGGTCCGTCCTAGGTTAGCGCAGGCAAGGCAGGCACCTTACTTCCAGCGCCACTGCCCGGCCCCTTAATTACTTAATTTCTTTTTTTTTTTTTTGGTTTTTGGGCCACACCCGGTGACGCTCAGGGGTTACTCCTGGCTATGCGCTCAGAAGTCGCTCCTGGCTTGGGGGACCATATGGGAAACCGGGGGATCGAACCGCGGTCAGTCCTAGGCTAGCACAGGCAAGGCAGGAACCTTACCTCCAGCGCCACCGCCTGGCCCCCTTAATTACTTAATTTCTAATTCTTAAAATGTCAAAAGAGACAGGGTCTCGCTATGTTGCCTAGCCTGGAGTGCAGTGGCTATTCTAAGGCGAGATCCCACTACTGATCTCACGGGAACTTTGACCTGCTCTGTTTCCAACCTGGGCTGGTTCACCCTTCCTTAGGCAACCTGGAGGACCCCCGCTCCCGGGGAGTCACCATATTGATGCTGAACTTAGTGCGGACACCCGATCGCACAAAGCACTACAGCCCAAAACTCCTGGACTCAAGTGATCTTCTGACCGCAGCCTCCTGAGTAGCTGGGTCTAGAGGAGCGAGCCACCACAACAGGACATACATTCCCTTTTAAAAGATCTCTGAAGGATTTTATTCTTTTGTAGAGCTGCATATCCTATAATGTACATCCTGCATTTCATAGCATAGCCTGCATAGCCTATTATGTATATATTACAAGATTTTTGTGGATTTTTTGAATTTTAGCTGGGCGTATGGCCCACACCATAGTTGTACCATTTGATTTCCATTAATTTTTCTAAATGGATATTTATAACACCTAGAAGGACTCTTCCTAGTTTTTCTCTTTTTTGTTTGCTTTTTTCTTTTTTTTCTTCTCCCATATCTTTTCTTATATTTCCAATAGAACCACATTACTGAAATCACCTTGATCAGCCTCATAATTTGAGGGGGGAAATGGACCAGACAGTTGTATATTCATTTGGTGGAAATAAAAAATGATCAAACTTGAATACCAAACTTTGAATCCAAAGTCAACACCAACAACAGAATCAACACCCAATCTACAACAAGCTGTACAAGTGGGAAACAGTTGCACTAGCATTATGGGGGGTAAAGGAGGGAGGTGTGGAATGCATGCTGGGAACAGGGGTGGGGGGAAGAAACACTGGTGGTGGGAATGCCCCTCATTCAATGTCACTATTTACCTTAAATATTACTGTGAAAGATTTGTAATTCACTTTGACCACAATAAAAATTAAAACAAATAAAGTTGCTAAGTTTTAATCATAAAATATTCTAGAACCAATTTCTTCACCAGTGTTCATTTCTTGCCACTAATTTTCCCAGTTATTCCTACCCCTAACCCCAGTCTGCTTCTATAGTAGGCACTTTTCTCTTTTATTTTTTCTTTTAGGCACCAAAGTTTGCAATACAATAACTAAGTGGTTATCATTTATATTGCTTTACTTTTTTTCAGTTCCCATTTCTTGTTCAGAGTGATCATTTCCAACTATTATTGTAATAGTGTTCCTTCTCTGTTGTTTTTTTTTTTTGGGGGGGGGGTCACACCCAACAGCGCTCAGGGGTTACTCCTGGTTCTACACTCAGAAATCGCTCCTGGCAAGCTCGGGGGACCATATGGTATGCAAGGATTCAAACCACAGTCCTCCTGCACACAAAGCAAATGCCCTACCTTCATGCTACCTCTCCGGTCCCACTTCTCTGTCTTAACTACATTCTCCCCTCCATCATTTCTATTGTTTTTGTTTTTAATATCCCACAGTGAATACTATCATTCAATGTCTATCCATCTCCCTCTAACTCATTTCACTCAATATGATGCTTCCCATGTCTATCCACATATAGACAAATTTTATGAATTGATTTTTCCTAACAGCTGTATCTTAAATTTCTTAATCAGTATCCCTTTGTATAGATATACCACAGTTTTATTTATTCACTCATCTGTTCTTGGACACTTGGGTTGTTTCCATAGTCTGACTACAGTGAATATGAGTGAAGATGCATCTTCTGCATTGTGCTTTTGGGCCCCTCGGGTATTTTCTTAGGAAAAGTATTGCTATGTCAAATGGAAGTTTAATTTTTCACCTTTTTTGGTTTTTGGGTCACACCCAACAGTGCTCAGGGGTTACTCCTGGATCTACGCTCAGAAATCGCTCCTGGTAGGCTCAGGGACCAAATGGGATGCCAGAATTCGAACCACTGGCCCTCCATGCTATCTCTCTCTGGCTCTAATGTTTCACTTTTTGAGGAATGTCTGCATTGTTTTACAGAAAAGCTAGACAATTTATATTTCTACCAGCAGTGGATGAGAGTCCCATTTCAACCAGATCCACACCAGCACTTGGTTGTTCCTGTTCTTTTTGTTGTCACTCTCTGTGGTGTAAAATGATATCTCATTGTTTTAATTTGCATCTCCCTAATGATTAATAATGTGAAGCATTTTCCATTTTCCATCTGTATTTCTCTTTGAAGGAATTTCTGTCTAACTCTTCTCCCAAATTTTGATTGGGCTTTTTTTTTCTTGTTATATTCTACCAGTGTCTGATCTCTCTCTCTTTTTTTTTTTTTTTTT
>PVKC010049408.1:0-10735 GCA_004027635.1 Crocidura indochinensis | reverse complement strand
TTCACTGTCCCTCAGATCATTGGAGGCCGGACTATAGTAAAAACAAAAACCACGAACAAATTCCTATGCACACTGCATATATCTTATTTTGAAGTGAAGAAACAAAATGGGAACAAATGCAGTATGTGGCCTGAGGGCCGTAGTTTGAGGACCACTGTATTAAAGGATTCACTTTCTTTTCCCATAAGAAAATATACCACGCAAACACTTTTTCTGGTTATCATTTAATCCAAAATATTTGATTTTTTTTTGTTTTGGTTTGTTTTTTAGGCAACACCTGGCAGTGCTCAGGGGTTACTCTTGGTTCTTCACTCAGGAATTACTCCTGGCAATTCTTAGGAACCATATGGGATACCAGGGGTCAAACCCAGGTTTACCATGAGCAAAAAAGAAATATTCAAGTTCAGATTTCAGATGATCAAATTTCCTCAGGAAATAACTTCCCATTTACAGCTTGACTTCTCCTGTAACACACCCAACAATTTAATTTCTATGCTATTTTTAATCATTATATCACTATATACTTTTTTTAACTTTCTTTTTTTGGGGGGTCACACCCGGCTATGCTCAGGGGTTACTCCTGGCTCCATGCTCAGAAATTGCTCCTGGCAGGCACGGGGGACCATATGGGGCACCAGGATTCGAACCGATGACCTTTTGCATGAAAGGCAAACGCCCTACCTCCATGCTATCTCCCGGGCCCCGTATATCACTATATTTTAAGAACTGAAAGCAAAGAGTATATAAAATCCAGCTCATCTTAAATTGGGGAAATGGTTGGAACAGCCTTTACATAGAGGTAAGGTATCAAGAATTGATCTTTTTTGTGAGTTTATACATGACCTTAATAACAATAACAACACAAACACACACTAAAAACTCAAAAAAAATTATAGGATGTAAAAATTGGCGATGATCTATGATAGCTTGACAGGGTGAGCCATTGCCATGGCATCTACTCTACGTCTATTTATTTCTACATCTAAATTTATTTCACTTTCACTCTGGTAGTCATAGTTTATTAAGGGAAATCTGGATGGTGATAATACTACTGTCTTTACTTTCAAATGATTTTCCTCATGAACTGACACATATAATTAGAGATAGAAAGATCCTATGGGAGGCCCACGTGATAGTACAGTGGGTAGAGAGCTTTCCTTGTATTTCCAAGCACTGCCAGGTATCATTCCTGAGAACAAAGTCCTGAGTATGACCTGAGTACAGCCTAGTGTGGCCTAAAATCAAAATTCTTTTTAAAAAGAAAAGAAATAAAACCCATGTGAAAGCACTCTGTACAAAAAGGTCCACTTTCCACTGAAATTGAAGGGAGTTTGTAGACTGTCACTGATGAGAACAGAAACCTACAGAGCAGCAAGTTAGCCAAGAATGAGACTTGCCTCTTGGTCTCTTTCTCTCTTTTTCTTTGTTTTTTGTTTTTGGGTCACACCCGCACTCAGGGGTTATTCCTGGCTTTGCATTTGGAAATCGTCCCTGGCAGGTTTGGGGGGACAATATGGGATGCCAGGAATTGAGCCACTGTCCATCCTGGGTTGGCCACATGCAAGGCAAACACTGAACTACCATGTTATCAATCCAGGGCCCGCTTCTTGGATCTCTCCTGAGATTATTTTGTTCTGTCTCTGGCCTTGTTTCCAGCTCATGTGTAGTTTGGCTCTAGCTTGTCTTCTTGACACTCTGCTCCATCCATTTCACCTGACTTGCTTTCATTCATTCTTATGGTATTCATTTGTTATTTTCTTGGGTTGATCTGTTTTGTTCCTCTGGTCTCTTGCTATATCTTCCATTCAGGGCCCTTTCCTCTCCTTGCCCAAATTAACACCACCAAGGTGTTTAGTGAAGATTAGGATTAGGCAGCTACAAAATATGCTGTTTGTATATACCCCTGTCCCTAAGCTTCTGCTTTGTATAAGGTTCACAACTTCACACACTGAAACAATTTGTCCATCCAGGGGCCCGGGAGATAGAATGGAGGTAAGGTGTTTGCCTTTCATGCAAAAGGTCATCGGTTCGAATCCTGGTGCTCCATATGGTCCCCCGTGACTGCCAGGAGCAATTTCTGAGCATGGAGCCAGGAGTAACCCCTGAGCGCTGCCGGGTGTGACCCAAAAAAACAAAAACAAAAACAAAAAAAAAAACAATTTGTCCATCCAGAAGTATCTGTATTTTATATTTGTGACCAAGGAACTGATAAAAAAAAAAAAAACTTCCTGTATATTAGGAGCTGCCTATCTCTATACCTAAAAGACCTTTCTTTAGACTGTCAGGCCTAGTTGAACACTTGGTCAATAGAAAAACCTTGTAAAAGGCTAAAAAGTCATCTCTGACCTATAAGGGTCATCTACAGAATTTACTGGCACCTTTATGAGCCAGGGGCAAGAGCCTTTCTGTGTTTACAAACAAAACAAGATTCCTAATTCCACATGATTTGGGAGGACATTCTTTTCTCTATTTCCATATTTTGTTTTAAAGATCCTGATTGAACATATTTATCTGCTTCAAACAAACGCCCAAAAGTTAATTGTATAACTGTACTTCCCATTAATATGGAAAATGGAATAATAAGGAATCTCTTGATATTTCTGTTACATGAGATTATATTGTACAGCAATGCTGTTTTTATAACCAGTGAGATCTGGGCTCAAGTTCTTGATTTCTATCTGGGAAAAGACAATGGGGAAGTTCCTAAACATCTCTGACTTCAGTTCCTTCATCAGTGAATGAAAACATCCATATGTCCCATTGAGGATGTCTACGAGACAGAGAACTTTATAGTCACACAGCCCAGCCCAGCAAAAAAATAAGCACTGGTGCGAGTAAAAGACAATAAAAACCACATGTTCCCAGATTCTCATTTCCTCCAGCTGCTGAAATAGCATTTAGCTCTGATTTTCTGGTTCTTCCCCTTGCCCACACTTCTGTTCAAGTCCTGATTATTGCTAGTTTGCAGGTCTTTGTGATATAGTCAGGAGGGTGAGTGAGAGGACAAGAGACCATAGAGAGAAAGAGCTGTGAGTTGCTAAGGTGTCTAAGGGTGAGGAAAGCTAGCGAGAAAAAAAGAGGGATATAACAGTCAAGGAATCTTCAACCTTCCCCTCCCCCCCCCAATTGTGTTGAACAAAACAAGTACAGAAAGAGCTATTTTAACATAGTTGTCAGTGTGGTATATTTATATGACTCAAAGTTCTGCAACTGGGTTGTGTATATATCAACATGGATGGGTTAGAGTGAGTATGCTCTTGGTTTTCTTGTGATTAAGTGAATCAAATTTGGGAGAGGTGTTGATCCAAAAGCAAGAGAGTGAAAACAAGTGAAACAAGTGAAAACAAGCAAGCAGGTGGTATCCTCATGAGAGGAGTGTACTTAGGAACTTGTTACTGACAGGCAGTCAGAGAGCTGGGTGAACAGCAAGTCCTATAACCCATCTTGATTCACTCTAATTCTCATGAGTCATTAGCATTTCTGTGTTTTAGTTCTTCTCTTGTAAATTGCAGAATGGGAGGGCTATATTATTATGGCACATTAGTTGGCCTTTCAAAAGTTGGCTGGAAGGGATGCCAGAAGTTGGGTCCTCACCTTTGGCTTATTCTACATCTAAACAGTATAAGTGGTTGTGTATTGCTTACTCACACAGAGAGAAATAAATTGGGAGAGGAAAAAGAAGTGGTATAGAGTGCCTGGGGCTACCTCTCATAAATCATTAAATCATTCTTTAAAATAAGTCTTCAAGTAATGAGTAGCTAAATCCTCTAAAGTGATTTTGGACTACAGAGTTGAAAACTCTGGGTCTTATATTTTGAAATGGAATTGGACCAAGCACCCCTGCATCCACCCCACCACTGGAAAACACAGCAATCTCTGCTCATTATCACCATCTTTCAGGCAGGAAAAAAAAATGGTTCGGCTCCACAAATGAAAATAATGGCCACAGACACTGGTAGTCCTGGTCCTGGCTGGTATCTCTGTGGCATTCTCAGAAAGTGGGTGAGGGGGTCAGTTTCCCTTTTCTGTGTGAACTATAGCAGCCAACACCACACCCTAACCCTCCAACAGAAATGGCCCAGCCCTGCAACTTAACCTTATCTAACTTCCAAACCACCAAATTTGTTTTGGGTCTATAAATCCTGGACCACATGATAACATGCAGCCACACAACACCTAAATATCTTACAGACATGTTAGCCCAGTAGGATTACAGGAAATATTACGAGAAAGTAATATAGTTGTCAAACAACTGCAGTGAGCCTAAACGGTAACACAGAAGGCTCAACTAGCACTAAGCACAGCCCAGTAAAACCTTCACCACTGACTTTATTAACATTATTGAGAGATATAGCAATCATTTCAAACTGACTTCTTTTGATCTAAATTTTGATAATTCCACTTGCCTGTGTGTTGTACCAAGAAATACGAAGTAAATTTTTTTGTGCTTGCATGGAGGCAGGTTATGGTGGTGGGTGGAAGATTGGGGACATTGGTGAAGGAAAAGTCACACCAGTGGTTGGATTGGTTTTTGTACATGTAATGCCTGAAATAACTGTATTACGAACAACTTGATAAATAGTAGTGTTATGATAAAAATTAGAGAAAAAAAAAAACAAAGCCTTCCAAGAGATCATTAGGCTATTCCCTCTATGTCCAAATAAAAAGACCCCTGGATCTAAAAAGCTAAGCTAAGTACTTGATTTTTACACTAAATATCTCTGAAGAAGTTTATAGCCTGCTACAGTAATGAGGTATGTGGTTTTCATTTGCGGGGGGCCTCCCAAGATGTGCTCAGGCCTGGGGGGCACACTGACAACTCTTGGCCAACCTGTGTTTCACAGTCAGCTTAGCCACCATTCCTTTCAAGGGTATAAAGATATAGTGTTGTGGGGCCTTGCAGTGAGAGGAATACTGAGTACCAACCTGGTGGTATACAGGAGCCTTCAGGGCTGCACCCAGCAATGTTAAGGGAACCATGTGCTTCTGGGAATTGAAGCCAGTTTGGAATGTGCTGGTCACACACACCCTGACCCTAACTTTTGTCCCTGAAGTATTTGATTTTCTAGCAACTCTTATAATGGAAAAGTTCTTCAGCTTTAAAACTACACTTTTGGGGAGCAAGAAGATGGGATATAGGGCCACACCTGGTGGCGCACAAGAATTAATCCTGGCCTTAAACTCAAGGGTTCCCTCCTAGCAAGGTTTAGGGGTTCAAATGGGGTGGCAGGGATTAAATTCAAGTTGGCTACCTATTATAGTATGGCTCCAGTCTTCTAAACATTAGTCTGTGTTTTCAAATTCCTCTTACCAGACTAACTTGATTTTGCTTAATCACCTTTAACAACTAATATACATATACACTGTATACTGCTTATCTCACTCTTTCCTCCAAGTAGAAAAATTACTTTATTTACTGGTTTATCTCAATTACCTAGAGTTGGTGCTGAGCACCTGATAAACATTTGTGCTTTGAAGCTAAAGTCTTCTTTTGTTTCATCTTTGATAACATCACAAATTTATGAGCTAGAAGGAATGAGAAAACTACGGTCCATTAGGAGATGTGACTTGCCCAAGGTTATCCACAACTTCCCAAGCAACTTATCTTGATGGGATCCTGGGGAGATGGCTGGGAGTGGGAAATGCCAAATCTGAACTCATTTAAAGTGAGAATCAGGGAGCATAAGCTATAGTATTTATTTACAGAACAGTAAAGTCTCCCTCTAATAATAATAGTTTGTGTGTTAGTAGCTGCTTTCATCTAAGGATCTCAGAGAGCTTATGAAACTCTCTTCCCTCAGAGGTATCATTATCTGCTCTTGGGCAGGGAAGCAAAGAGGCTGAGTGTTCCTTGCCTAATGGTGGGCTGACTCGAAGCCTCTTTGGGACTCCCTATCCATTACATGGTTTTATGTTCTCTCCATGTCCTCATTCTTTATAAACACCAACTTACAAAAATACAAGAGTTAGAGTAACTTCCCAAGTTGTTTTTTCTTTTTCAGGAGACTTACAGTTTAGGGGAAATCTTTAATACATGGCCACCATTGTTGTAGTTTTTGTTAATTAAATCACATTCAAGTGTAAACCACCTGTGGTATGCAGTAATGTCAGCATGTTAAACCAGTGTCTAGAGAAAAGAGCCTGTACATCTAGGGGGTTCTCATCATGCTGAGCTTTCCTCCAAGACATTGATAGCTGGGACTTCCAGAGTCCCTCCTAAAGAAAGGCTGACCAGAAATCTTTCAAGTAACAAATTTGGGGGACAGAGCATTTCTTTCTATCCTTAGTGAACTGACCTTGCTCCAAAGGTCCCTTCAGTTGGTGTAAGGCAAATCAACTCTATGCAAATTGTTACCTACAATTATAGTGTGGACAATTATCCCTCAATTATTTATGAACCACTTGAAAGGTCAATTAGATTGAATCAACACAACAAGCCTGGTAGAGAAGCCCATTTAGAATTTGACCAGGTGACATTCTTTCCTCTTTGGTGAAATGACAGAAGCAAATGCATTTCCAAATTCAAAACTTGCCTCCATCAATGGGTTGAAGAGATAGCATGGAGGTAAGGCATTTGTCATGCATGCAGAAGGACGGTGGTTCAAATCCTGGCGTTCCGTATGGTCCCCAAGCCTGCCAGGAGCGATTTCTGAGTGTGGAGCCAGGAGTAACCCCTAAGCGTTGCCAGGTCTGACCCAAAACCAAAAAAAAAAAAAATTCTTCTCAGATGATTTTGGGGGTCGGAGAGATAGCACAGAGCTAGGGCGTTTGCCTTGCACGCAGACAGATGGTGTTTCGAATCCTAGCCTCCCATATGGTCCTCTGAGCCTGCCAGGAGTGATTTCTAAGCACAGAGCCAGGTCCTTCTCTGCATGGGGACCACAGGGGATCACTCTATGTGATGCTCTGGTTGATGATGATGTCAATCTATTCTCAAAGACCACACAGTGCCCCTGTGGTACACCCATGTTCTTCCTCTATTTCCCAGTTCCTGAGATTATCCTGCTGAGGACCCTGAACTGGGAGCTCTTTGGCCAAAATGTGGATAAGTCTCCTTAGGTTTGCTGGTCCCTCAGAACAAACCAAAATTCTTCTTGGTCTCATGTCACCTAAAGGGTTTTCTAAGAGATCTGTGTTCTGTGACAAGTCTTATGTGAAAAAATAATTATGGAATTAAATACAACTGTGAAATCTGGGTAGAAAAATATTCCAAGCACTATTTTTTCCTCACAAAATTATAAATGTAATTAACATAGGATCCAACAATTCATCTTCATCTAAAGAAGTTAAAGCTGGCTTTCAAGGAGATATGTGTATATTCATGTTTGTAGCAAGGTAGTCCAAAATAGCCAGAGGACAAAAGCAATTTAGAGGCCAACTTGAGTTAAACAGAGAAGCAGAGTGTGGAACAGTCACACAATAAAATATTTCTTAGCCTTAAAGTGAAAATTCTGACAAAAGGTATTATATATCAGAGCCTTGAGAACATAATGATGAGTGGAACAAGCAAGTCACAAAAAAGCCATATACTGCAGGCCAGAACGATAGTACAGTTTGCCTTGCTCTCAGCTGACCTGGTTCGACCCCCAGCACCCTATATCCAGGGGTCCTCAAACTTTTTAAACAGGGGCCCAGTTCACTGTCCCTCAGACCATTGGAGGGACAGACTATAGTAAAAACAAAAATTACGAACAAATTCCTATGCACACTGCATACACCTTATTTTGATGTAAAGAAACAAAATGGGAACAAATACAATATGTGGCCCGCGGGTCGTAGTTTGAGGACCACTGCATCGTCCCTAAATCCCTTCAGGAGTGATTCCTGAGTGCAGAGTCAGGAGTAACCCCAGCAAAAGACCGTGTGTGACTCCAAAACAAAAACAAGACAAAGAGTGTATGAGATATAATATATCTAATGTCTTCAAGGACAGAAAGCAGAATGGTGTGAATTATCAGAGGCTGGTAGGGAAACATAGGGTTGTTGCTCCTTCAGATGAAGGACAGAATTTTGGTTTCTGTTTATTTGAAGGAGGGGGGACTGAGGTCACACATGGCAGTGCTCAGCACTTACTCTTGGCTCTGTGTTCAAGGATCACGTTTAGTGGTATTTGGGGAGATATATGTGTTGCAGGAATAGAATCAAGGTTGACCATATACAAGGCAAACAACTTAATCCCTGTAAAATCTCTGTGTCTCTGAAAGATTTAGCTTATAAGATAAAAAGAGTCAAAAAGATAGATTGAAAAAGGATGGCATATACTTAACATTACTGTATATTTAAACTAAAAATGGTTTAAGGGACTAAATATACTATCTAAATTTGACCATAATTAAGAAAAAGCCCATTTCATATTCTTTATCAAATGATGTCATATAGCCTTTATCAAAATGTAGGCTGGGGGTTGAGGAGGAGCTGGTAGATCACTTACTCAGCATGTGTGAGGCACTAGGTTTAATTCCTGGCACCACCAAAAGACAATCAAACAAAAACAGAAAGAAAGTAGTGTGCTTTGGAAACCTTGAAGAGGTTGGGGCAGAACAATCTATTTTCCCAGCTTATCTGGTCACATGATTCATTTTTCAGCATATCTCGTAGGACCAGTTCACTTCAAAACACCCTTTTGGAAATGAACTACTAAACTGAAAACTATTAGGAAAGAAAGAAAATCCTATTTTTTCTTATTTACATAAAGGAAGGCAATATTCCAAAGCTTGAAGCCAGATTTTCAAAAACTATTTTAACTCACTATCACTCACTGATAGGGAAGAACAAGATTCCATCCTCAATGGTGTCACTTGCTGGCCATAAAGTATCCAACAATGTATTACTTACACCCAAACCTGCCCAAACTATTTTATGGTTCAGAGTGAAATCTAATGAGAAAATATATGTGCAAGAACCTCAAAAGTACAAGTACTATTCAAAATGTAAGGCAATTATTAACTTCCTAGGCTTACTGGTGTGCCACAGACAATGTCTAACAGTGTTAAGAGTTCAGAATATGGCTTAGGCACCAAAATGGTGTTAATAAGTACAAAGTTAAATATATATATATATATAAAGGGGAAAGAAGAACTAAAAATTGAGCACTTACAAGCAGTACAGAGTGGGACTGGGAGGCTAAAACCCTAGGAAAATATTTATTCCAAAGCTATCTTTACTACTTTCTGACTTTGGACATGTCATTTAACCTCTAAAACTACTCAGCTGTCAAAGAAACTATTGGAGATCATCTCAAAGGTCCTTTCCAGGTCATTTACACCTGTAAAACACTTCGGTACCTGATCAACTTGATGACACACTTCCGGGCTGACCCTGTGCATGTCTGTCTCTGGAGCAGAGGTGAATAGATGGAGTAAGGAGATGGAGTTACTGACCTCTAGACCTCATCTCAGAAGGTGGTTACACAAAGAGATGTGAAAAGGGGATGTAGGAACTTTTTTCTGTTCAATGTTCTTCTATCCTTTCTTTCCCATGTTTATTTCAAAAAGGCGAGTTTTTGCATTTCTTTATTGAACTACTGACTTGCCTGAATCAGGCAGATGGCAGGGAGAAAATGCTAAATGAACAAGAACAGACATCCACAAGGATGCTCAGCCCTGGGAACTGATGAGCTTCCCACAGAGTTGAGAGATATTATGAGTAGAAAATGTGAGATGGCATCATGCACTGCTTCTCAGTTAGTATCCTCCTGCCCCAGAAAGCCTTGGTGCTGGGGTCAGGTATCAGTGTTGTAGAAAGAGGGGAGAAGAATTTCTTGAGGAAACAGGCAATGAATGAAAAAACATTCTCTGTGATGAAACAGCTAAGGAGAACTCCTGACCTATGAATTGGCCATGTACAGAGACAGAATCACTGACAGATTGTGGACTACGTAAAAGTGTGTGTCTGTAAGACAGAGTATACCCAGGAGCATGGCCAAATCCCAAATGAGAGCCAGAATGGTGCTAGGAGGTGATACCTGAAAAAGGAGAGGAGACTGGGAAAGTTTGAAGGAGTGATGTTGAAGTGTTACACTATAGTAGTGTTGACAAACAGAAAGGTTAACAAGGAATTGCAAACTAAAAAGCTCTGGAACATGACAGATAGGGACTAAAAAAACATACTTGATCAAAGTTTTCAGGAAGATTGGGCAGAGAAGTGAAGATGAAGAAATAGATGAATTAGAAATGATGTCTATCACATCTACTCTGATTTGGTACCAAAGATAGTAACTCAAAATATATCCAGAGACATAGTGTAAATAAAAGCAATTTTTTTTCTTTTTGGGCCACACCCGGTAACGCTCAGGGGTTATTCCTGGCTATAACCCTGGACTGGGGGAACATATGAGACACCGGGAGATCGAACCACAGTCTGTCCTAGGTTAGTGAATGCCTTACCACTTGCACCACTGCTCCAGTAAATTTAATATAGAAGGCTTGACTAAGGGACTGAGCAAGAAGGTATGTAACACAAAAGAGACTGCTCATACAATCTGCAGTTATATCAAGGAATCCTATCTTTGGGTTCATGAAGAGTCCATCATCTTTGCTTCATTCATCTCGATGCTTGTGTGTATATTCTTCTTCCAGGTGAAGGATCACTTCTTTTCACCTAGTCCTCAAAAAGGCCTCCAAACAATGGTTTAGTTGGTAGAAGATCCTTAATATCATAAAATTTCTCTTCTCTTTGCTTGAAAAATAATATGCCATATCAGAGGCTATTAAGAATAAAGTTGTATTTATAAC
Source organism: Crocidura indochinensis (assembly GCA_004027635.1). Classification (NCBI taxonomy): domain Eukaryota; kingdom Metazoa; phylum Chordata; class Mammalia; order Eulipotyphla; family Soricidae; genus Crocidura; species Crocidura indochinensis. The sequence continues at coordinate 2 of PVKC010049408.1, read as the reverse complement.
TC